>JALLAR010000685.1:0-13479 GCA_036939335.1 Conticribra guillardii
ATAGGTAACATCTGAAGACCCCGACACAGCATGTTACCTATTGCGTGGTAGCACTAATATCATCTCACACCCCCACCGAACAGATGAAGATAAACCCCATGAAAATGCAAAATCCCCAGTTGAAGAAGTTCATGGGCGTACTATCTACTCTAGCTAGGTTCATGTTGTGTTTTGAATTATGGTTGAGTTGTGGTCAGACTCAAGATAAAAATTCTTCTTCTTGATTGCGCGAGCAATGCGTTGGATGAGGACAGAGTTGCCCATGAATAGCTCACAGAAAGATACAGAAACCTACAATTGCTAGACGGAACCGTTCACCGCGTCGGTCGTATTTTTATTATCTCAGCCAGCAAACATTATTTATTGGCGCAATTTCAAATATTGCATTTGCACCGGGAGGATTGAAGTTCTCTCTCTAGTGATCGCCTCTTTCAAATAATATTGGAAATACCAAAAATGTCTAACAAAAATGATGCAACGCTGGTGCATCGCAAGATCGCCGTGCTGGGGTTTCGAGCTGTGGGGAAGACTTCATTGACAAACGCCTTTGTTAAGGGCACATTTTCGGATAAGTGAGTTCTGCGTCCTACTTATTTCCCTTGAATGACGATATTCTGCCGCATCCTACTTTGTTGTTGCTGCTCAATATTTGCTGGAGTAATCATTTATATCACCCCTCAACTCTTTCAAAACAAATTCATTTGATGAACTAACATTTGCTAATGTCTTTGTTTGAAAACGAACCAACGCAGCTATGACCCCACAATCGAGAATACCCACCACAAAACGATTCGTTTTAGAAAAGTTCATTTCGCGACTGATATCATTGATACAGCTGGTATGGTACGTTTATTTTGAGCCTGCTTGTTTGTACATTTTAATCTATTTTCTCATGGGAATTTTCTTTGTTCACAAAATATATTATGTTCATAGGATGAATACTCTAGCATATCACGAAATGCCAGTGTGGGAGTGCATGGTTATGCACTTGTCTTTTCAATCACATCGAGATCTTCCTTTGAGAATGTCATTAAAATCAACGAGGCTTTGTTGGATGCGCTGGGGGATGCCCCAGATGTGCCACGTGTTTTGGTGGGGAGTATGAAAGATTTGGGGGAAGAGAGAAAAATTACATTTCAGGTGAGCAAGCTTGATATTTTTTCATGCCTTTGAAATCTATGAAATCGAAATCATCTCAAACTCATTCGATCAATTTTTTTACAATCGAAATACAAATCTTTGGTCCCACCAATTTTAGTCCGCCCAAAGCTTAGCTGAGAGCTTGCGCATTCCATACCTTGAATGTTCCTCCAAAACAGGCGAAAACGTTCACGAAGTATTTCATACGCTACTGAAAGAAATTGAGAAGGACGATGGGTTGTTGAATGACAAGGAGGATGATAAATGCATCATTCTTTGAGTCGTATACACATCAATACGGGTTTGGTACGTTGTCTAAAGGGAATGGACAAAGTGTTAACAATTGTCAAAAATGAGGGGACATGTGGGACTTTTGATTAATCTTTGGATGAGGAAGAGGGTATAATTTTTGGAGTTTTTATATTACGTGAATGGTTTTTTTTGTGTGTTAACGTGACTGGAACTGGATGCAAGCTAAATAACTATGAACATATAGGCATCTATCGTCCAGAAATATTGGGGTAAACACAGTTCAATAATTTTTGCGTCTGGCGTTTAAGAGCAAGGTTCTTCAGCTCTCGCAATGGACTGGTTGGAGGTTTTTTCGCTTCCACATCCCATAGGCATAGGGTGCTGTTGAGCATTCATGTCACGGTTTGTGGTCAAGATTCTTCCATTGAGTTATCTTTTCACTCTTCATGGTTGATCCTGATGCATAATGGTGTTAAAGTGTTTTTTTTTCATAAATGAATAATAAAATTGGTCTGTTAATGTAACCGATAATTCTCAGCAAAGTTTTTTAGTTTACAAAACTAACCCATTTGTAGAACTAAATTTGTTCCACTGTTAAGAAGTCACGCAGAAAAAGCCTCGAGTCTTTGTGATTAGAAAGCAGTGCTCGGGTGCTATCATTATAAGATTGTCTCTTCAACAAAATCACGGCCTCCAACAATTGAAAAAGGTGATTCATCCCGCTTGCGCTATTCACCAAATCATAATTTACATCCCCAAAGATTTCAAGCTCAATCCCTCATCAGGAACGCTGACACAGTATTGATCTTCCGAGCGTAAGCAGGATACAATAGCCTCAATTGCATTCGTAATCGAAATGTCAATACCATTTTCTTTGACAAAGAAAGTCTATCGAGTGCATTAGAAAATGTTTTGGAATTATCAAATGGAAAACGTGAAAGATAATTTTGAATAGGAGGAAATTAGTATATATTTGCACAAGCCTTCATGTTCCTTTGTGAATAAAAAGGGAACCATGCTTCTTTATTGTGACGCGAATATAACCAGAAGAGCATCTACCAGACGCAAACAGAAAAATAGGGCAAGAAAAATCGTAATTAGTCACACTCACCGTTCCATACTTGCTCGTCAAACGCGTCCAAAATACATTGGGCAAAGCAAACTTGACTCCCTCTCCAACGTTGAAATTCAAAACATTTCCTTTTCCTCCAAATTCGTCAACAACCAACACTATGTATTTGTCATCTTTTTGTCCCTGAATTACGTTGTGATAATATAAATCAGTTTGATGAAAGTGAAGAGAGAATGTTTAGGTAAATCGAGTGACAGGATTGGCAGACAAACTACTCAAAAAGATATGAGAGCGGACATTTTTTGTCATGAATTACCTCTTTCGCAAGATCCCAGTAGTCACGAATGGCGAGTCTATATTTTTGATCATGTAGAAAAATGCGATAAGATCAAGAAAAATGAAACTACGGAGAAGGAAGATGTACTATCCTTCAATTTTCATAAAGCAAAGCAGAAGAATGAACTCACCCTGGAGTCCTAGGATAAGCCTGGCAAAGGACCCTCACACGGTACCCCGTATCCTGTTCCAACTTGGTCAACAAGTCATTCAAACGTTTCTCTTGCCCTTTCGTCAAGAACTTTTCCACTTGAATCACATTCAATCCAGGTTCCGATGGGAGAAGTTCTGGTTTGTTAACCCCCTCGAGACGTGCACTGGCGGGAAGGACGGGGAATAAGAGAGGAGAGGCGGCAATTCCGGCGAGGCCGTAAATGGCGGAGCGGCGGGATAGGATGGAAGTATCATCATCGTTGTTGTTGAGATCATTTCCGGTGGCGAATAGTGGTGTCATGGTTGAGGCGGAGGAGGATTGGGCAACCAATGCAGATGGCGCCAACGGGGCAAATGCCTCGATGGAGGCTCCGAGGAAGGCGGCTGCGAGCAATTTCATCAATGCCATTGTAGATCAGGTTTTCGTAACGTTTGTAGAGGATGCGGAAAGTAGTAACAGAGTTCGTAATATGGGTTGTTTTTGCCTTCTGCCGTTTTGCTTGAGAATGAGTGTCAAGTGAAAATTGTCAGTTTTGAGTTTTGTGTGTCTGTGTTACGCCCGCGGTGACGCTGTGACGATTATGATTGAACGAGTGCGTGAGTCAGCTTCAGCACGATATTAATCATAAGCTTTTAAAAAAGGATACGCTTACGAAATAAAATGTTAAGGAGTATCTTTGTAGATAGCAATACATCTATAAGAGGATAAGAAATTGGCGCCTTTCATGGCCCACTATTCAAAGCCCATGAGCCATCAAAATTGTATGGTACTATGGTACTGCCGACTGCACGCATGGCCGACCGCCGATGATCGACCCGACCGACAGCAGACGGGACACGACTTATGTTTTTACTTTTAATGCACAACGCACAACCACCCGCAAAACAAAGCACGAGCGAGACGCGAGACCAAATAATGAAACGCGAAGAGCGAAGAAAGAAGAAAGGAAAGAAGGACGACATTGATAAAAGAACAATGCACGAATTGCCTATTTCTATTGTAACATAAATCTCATATCAAGGAACAATGGGCCGATGCAATAACCGCCGCACACAAGAACGAGCAGTACAAGAACGAAATGTCTCTGCACGAGCTCGGTTTTCGAAAGGACCGCCCCCAAAAGGAGGTCGTGGCGGCAGAGGCGGTAGAGGAGGCAGAGGTGGCAGAAACAATGATGAGCAATCCGATGATAATGGAGGACGAGGTCGTGGTAACTCTGGCAGAGGAGGTAGAGGAGGCGGTGGAAACTCTGGTAGAGGAGGTGGTTCTTCCAAAACGAAAGATTCAGTTGTTCAAAAAATACAAGATCGAGTGCAATCTCAACGAAAAGATATTGGTGGAATATCCGCGGGTTCTAAAAGTGGGCCTAAATCAGCAGCTGGCGCTTTACGCAAAAAGAGGCATCCGATGGATGGATTTGATGTCTCAAAATTGGACACCATCACGTTATCTCCTGAAAGTGTGTTGATTGTGGAACGATTGTTGAGAGCTTATAATGTTTGGGAGGAGAAGAAAGAGGACGTGGAAGATGTTGCTGAGGAATCTTCTATTATGAATGGAAATAATGAGAGTAGTGATGACAATAAAAGCAATAGTGGGATTGAACCTGTAGAAAATGGGGACATTTTTGACGACAGAAAGAGAGACAATAATGCCAAATTCGATGATCAAGAAATTGACGACCCACAGACTGCAGATGCAGCACATTTATTTGCATTATTACACGGCGAAGACGATGAAAACTACGATGATTATTGCGGAGACTACGATGATGAACCAGGTACTTTGGGTCGCCAAAATGACATCAATTACAATTCTTTGGATAGAGGCAGTGGTTATGCCGACGACAGCGACGAAGAAGACGCTACTAGTGTCGGGAGCAGTGATGAAGACGATGATATCTCTGATGATGGAGATCAAAAGCTAATTGAGACACCTCTTTTTCAGCACTTGACACAGCATTACTCTTTCCAACAGCAAGAAGTTGTTCTGGCTTTGAAAGCAGTTCATAAACGGTTGCAACTGACAAAGAATAATGAAGATGAAAAAGGTGATGCAGATGAAAAATCTCCTACAGAGGATGATGGGCATTTACTAGAGATGG
Source organism: Conticribra guillardii (assembly GCA_036939335.1). Lineage (NCBI taxonomy): Eukaryota > Bacillariophyta > Thalassiosirophyceae > Thalassiosirales > Thalassiosiraceae > Conticribra > Conticribra guillardii. The sequence continues at coordinate 5,059 of JALLAR010000685.1, forward strand.
CAATTGATTATCTCTCACTTCATTTGAAAGAGTCTGATCTACGTCGTGGATTCCGCATTCAAAAAATCCCAAGATCTCGCCCTGGCGCCACTCCATCAACAAGAAACAATGCGAATCAACAAATGGCTAAAATCACTGTAAAGGCTATACCCCACAAATCTCTATCCATTTTACCTAAATTAACAGGATCTCAATACCAAAAAGAAACTAAAGAAGCATTGATGCAGTGGAAACGACAAGAGATTTCGACAGAATTGGTTAGGATGGGTTTTCATGCAAAGGAGGTAGACATAGTAATGACAAGTATGGGTGATAAGATAGAAAGGATAAAAACTGATGCCTCTCAAAGCAGTAACGAGGATGAGGATTTGTCATTATCGCTTTTGGATGGAGAAATGTTAAAGGAATTGATTCTATGTGTAGAGTCAGAGGGCGCGGACAAGGACAAATCGATGTCTTTGGATCAAGGACTGGTCCAGGAGATGGAAGAGGCTGCAATGACAGAACGAGACCAGGAGAGGGAAGTTCTAGAGGCCATTTATGCAGAAGCTTTCCAGGTGGTGAGACCATCTGGAGATGATGTTAGCAGAGGTGAAGACTGCAATGAACAGAAAGATGGAGAATCCCATCAACATTATAGAATCCAAATAAGCCCGACGGATTTGCTAAAAGCTCCAGCACGTAATGACAAATGCCATCTTCACATTTTGACTCGCCATGGCTACCCGCTCACATCTCCACCGATGCTTTGGTTTGCCAACCCAACTTTGCCGCCAACTCTATTGCGCAGAATTAGCCAAAAGTTGTGGTGTAAAGCCCGCGAATTAATTGGGCAAGCAGCAGTGTTTGATTTAATAGAATATTTGGCAGAAGAGCTGGCAGCGTGGCAAAAAGACTTCATGGAGGAAGAAGCAATGGTAGAGAAAAACTTGGAAAAGAATAGTAGCAGCAAGCAGAGAGATGCAGGTGATATTAACGCTGACGATGACGAAATCGACTATTACACCACCGATTTTACAGCGGAGGAGCGCAAAAAACTCTCTCGCCGCCAACGGCAAAAGCTCAGGGCTGCCGAGAAAGCACACTCCCGCGATGAGGTACTCCTTGAAAAGCAACGATTAAAACAGCAAAAAGACGAAGAACGTAGAGCGAAAGTCAGGATTGAAAATGGAAGTATTTCATCACGTAGGGCAGAGCGAGTGGTGGAAGAAAGGTGGAAGCAATGGGTTATTGATGAATCGGAAAAGGCAGCTAGAGCAGCAATGAATGATGCCTTTTTGAAAGGGGAAACTGCAGAAAGCGCGCGACAGGCAGCAGAAGTGGCGAAATTAAATATGTTGAGATTCCATGGAGAGCTAGAAGAAGATCATAATGCCGATGAGAAAAAAGTAGAGGTTGCAGCAGACAACAACGAGGCGAGAAAAGCGAGTGACGAAAAGCCTAAAGCTGGCCAAGACTCGAGCAAACTTCAGGGCAAACAGTTGGAGTTGTTAGCATTTGATGCCGAACTGGTAAAAGAAGACAGTACGAAATCTGGAGCAACACCCAAAACACTTCTTTTTGTCGAGAAGCTACGTCGAATGTATGAGCAGAAGGCAAAAGAAAAGGCATCGGGGGTCATTGACAACTCAAACTCGCAACAGAGTAATGCTGAATTTGGTACACTCCACTTGGTGAATGCTTCGGAAGAAAAAGATGATGGTGCAGACAAACCTTTGATGCAAAAACATGTTCCAACGCCGGTCTTTTCACCTTCGCCCGGAATGGACGACGTTCTGAAAGACGTTCTCAATACACAGCGAGATCAACCATGGCTCGTTGCGCCCGAAGCACGCGTCCCTTCAACTAATGACGAGAGTCGTGATGTTCACATAGGACAAACTGTGTCGAGTTCCGAGGCACGAAAAAAAGACGAAATAAGCAACAGCCTTAGGGTGGATTTGGAACGGAAGTATGCTCAAGCTGGAGATGGTTCTGGAAGAGGGCCAAGTAGAAAGAATTCAAGACACAGGAATAATAACAGGCGATTTGATTCTAGTGCAACAAGTCAATTTCGAGACATGCTTTCCCAGAGAACTAAATTGCCCGCCTACAAAATGAAAAATGAACTGCTGTCGACCATTGAGAATAATCAAGTGACCGTGGTCAGCGGAGACACTGGATGTGGAAAAACGGTAAGTTCTGCTATATTTTGACGGTATTTATCAATATCCAAATTCGAACAAGATTCCGTAAAAAGTATGTATGGTTTTATCTAACTCTTTCTCACCTTATTTCCTCTCAGACTCAAGTACCACAGTTAATCCTTGATGACCTTATTTTCAACAATCGTGGTGCTGATGCCAACATCATTGTTACTCAGCCACGTAGGATATCAGCGATAGGAGTTTCTGAGCGCATTGCTGCCGAGAGATGCGAAACAATTGGCGAAACAGTAGGATATTCGATTCGTTTAGATAGTAAACGATCGTCTAAGACAAGACTTCTGCTCTGTACAACTGGGTAAGCACGCGTTCTCTGGCCTAATATTGTTCCACTAATATTGTGTGTTAACCATGTAGTTCGCATTACCTATTCTTTCAAATTTCGCTTTTTCCTATCAGTATATTGCTTCGCCGACTTCAGTGTGACCCTGACCTAGCATCTGTCTCGCACAGTAAGTTCAACATTTCGTGATTTTTACATTATCCTTTTTCGACCTTTGCTTACTGTATCATCTCCCCATTATTGCGCAGTTTTTGTTGACGAAGTCCACGAGAGAGATTTAAACACAGACTTTCTTCTCATCATTTTGAGAGACCTCCTGAGTCGTAGAAAATCGTTGAAATTAATTCTCATGTCCGCAACGCTAAACGCCGAGTCTTTTTCACAATATTTCGATTCATGCCCAACTGTATCCATCCCCGGCAGAGCACAACCTGTTCAGGAGTATCGACTGGAGGATGCATTAGAAGTGACAGGATATGAAGTCTTGGAAAGATCAGACTGCGCAAAGAAGAAAAAATCCAAAGAAAGTGAAGGGATGTCTAAATCTTCTTTGAGAAAGCTGTATCCAAGCTACAGCAAAAATGTTATCAACTCTTTGGCAGTTGTTGACGAATCTGTTGTTAATTACGAACTGATAGGAAAGCTATTAGAATATATATGCACCGAGCTTGAAGATGGAGCAATATTGTGTTTTCTTCCTGGCTTCAAAGAAATCCAAACAGCAATGGAAGCAATAAGCAAAATAGAGTTTTTCCAGGATTCTTCAAAGGCAGTGGTGTATCCCCTCCACTCTTCTTTATCCAATGCTGAGCAAAAGGCTATCTTCCAAAAGCCTCCACCAGGAAAGAGGAAAATTGTGCTATCTACCAATATTGCAGAAACAAGTATCACAATCGATGATGTTGTCTTTGTCGTAGATGCAGGAAAGGTAAAGGAGAACAGATATGATGATCTGAACAAGATGCCAACTTTAGTTGAGTGTTGGGTTTCCAAAGCAAGTGCCAGGCAAAGAAAAGGAAGGGCAGGACGAGTGAAGCCAGGATTCTGTTGGCATTTATATTCATCCCACACGCATAATAATGTGCTGGAGGACTATCAATTGCCAGAAATGTTGCGAGTAGGATTGGAAGATCTTGTTTTACAGATACTTGTGCTTGATCTGGGCGAGCCCACGTCATTTCTCAACAAGGCCGTGAATCCTCCTACAGACTTATCCATAAAAAATGCTCTTCAGCTTCTCGAGTCTCTTGGTGCGGCAGAATGTGTTTGGGACGGGGAAAGAGAAAGTGATGTCACACCAATGGACGGAAAAGATGAAATGCCAGGTTTAAACGTTTCTACTGCTCTAACGGCTTTAGGGTATCATTTGGCAACGCTACCTGTCCACCCTCGTGTGGGGAAAATGATGGTAAGTTCTACTTTTTTCATTTGAGATACGTCGTGATTGCTGCTCTTTTAGATTAATTTTTTTATCGTTCTTTTCTTTGACCAGATATACGGCGCTCTATTTGGTGTGTTAGATCCTTGTCTGACTATTGCTGCAGCCATGACATCCAGGAATCCTTTCATAAGCTCATTTGATAATAGAGATGCAGCAGATGAGGCAAAAAGAGGTTTTGCTTCGGATGATTATATTGCAGTATTGTTAGCCTTTAACCAATGGAGAAATCTTCGCCAGAGGGACGGACGTCAAGCTAAAGCGTTTTTAAGAGATAATTTCTTGTCCTACATTTCTCTGTCAAACATCATACAGCTCCGAAAGCAGCTTGAAAAGTATCTTTCAGATATTGGGTTCACTGTGCCCCCACAACTGAATTTCAGCAATAGTCATGATGGTAGAAACGAAGACATGCACTTGGTGCGTGCAGTTATTGCTGCAGGGCTTTATCCTAACATAATAATTGCACCAAAGTCTTTGACAGGGAAAGCGGCAGGAGAAGTGGCATTTCGCGGGCAAAAGGGAGACGTTTATTTGCATCCATGTACCATTGCGTTTGCCGCAAAACAACTTGACAGCCGTTATTGCTGCTACCATGAGATTGTGAAGACAACTAAGGTGTATGTAAGGGATTGCACCGCCGTTTCCAAGTTTGCCATTTTGCTCTTTGGTGGCGCATTGAAGGTATACCAAACTCATGGTGTTGCTGCAGTGGATGAGTGGTTGAAATTTCGCATTGACGCAAAACCAGCTACACTTGTGAAATATTTGAGAAGCAGCATGGAGGCTTTGCTCCTGGAAAAAATTATGAATCCTCATATGGATGTAACTGGCAGTCAGAAAGGAGAGGCGGTTATCGAAGCAGTGAGCTCTCTGTTGAAAATGGAAAGCACTAATGCAAAAACATAAAAAAGCAGTTAAAAGATCAACCAAAAAAATTTAGAGTTCGTGATGTTTTATTTTAATCTTCACTCAGTTCTGGGACTATTGACTCTGTTTTCAAGAACAAGAATGATGCGTTTACTCTGTTCGAGCTCACGACGAAGGATTGCAATTTCTTCCTTCTGCTTTACAATTTCTGCCTTCTGTTGTGCAATTTCTTCATCCCGCTTCTTCCTCCTTTCCCTATCTTTGTCCAACTGCTCAGTAAGTTTGTCACAGATTACTTTATAATCATAATCGCCATCCTCATTACTCAACGTTTCCGGTGGGGATACAGGAGCAGTTGCCTCATTCTCATTGTCAATATTTAAATCATTCAAAAAGGATGGACGCAGAGAATTGCTCACAACAGGATGTGGCGACACTTCGGCATCTTCATCAATTTCACCATCACTCAAGTCCTCAGAAGCAGGCGACCCTTGCACTTCTTCACGATTGGAAATATTGCTAGCATCGCAATTTCTTGCCGCACTATTCTCAACTGCGCCATTTGATGATGATCGGACGTTGGGCGCTGTTTCCGAAGAATGTGCATGCGTAACAGCAAAACTACCAGTCCCTGATAGAGGGTTAGGGACCCTAGGTGCCACTTCTACCTGGGGGCGTGCTGGAATATGAGCCATACCATTATTCATTGGTCGTGGTACAGATTGAAATCTAGGTGCCACTTCTACCCGAGGACGCATTGGAACATGAGTGGTATGGGGTCTAGAAGGAGGTGCAGCTTGTGCCACTGCTCCCTGGGGACGTGTTGGAATATAAGCTATACCATTATTCATTAGTGGTGGTGCAAGATTCGGTGAGTATAATTCAGTAATATTGCTGTAACTTCTTTTATTCCCGGCAGTATGCGATGGATGGGTATTGTGAGATGCATGTGCAGCGTGAGGAATGTGGGTGGGCCGTGGTGGTTCTTCAGGGAAAAGACGGAAGATGGTATCTTGACCAACATGTTCTTCTGCAGCTCTTGATTTCACACGAATGGATTTCCTGCCATTAGCTTTAAATTCAAGATCGAAGGTCGTTAATTTTGAGCTGTCGCAAGTTTTGAGGAGATTAACAGGAATAGGCTTTCCCCCGTAATTCTGAATCATTCTCGTGAGGATTAATTTCTTATGCCCGTATTTGTTGCGATGGTACATGTAATAAAAGTTCGTGACTGCACCGATCCAACTATAGAGATTGCGCATGTGTACATCCCCACTCTCTTCTTCACCAAAAGCAACATCTTGCTTTGTTGGATTTAATGGAAGGTTTCCTCCAATATCATCAACAATAATTGTCAGGGCCGAGCAGAAATCTGTCCCGCCAGCTGAAAGGCCTAAAAGTGTGCGAGCATCAGTTTCATACTTAATCAACCGACCCGACTGACGACTGTAAATATAGAGTGATGCCGCCTTGCTATGACCCGACTCATCGTGAATATGCGCTTTTTGAGATATTCTCTCTCTATCAAACCCAAGAAAGATTCTCAACTTGTAGGAATCCGGATGATCCTCGCCTAAACTATCGAAGCTCTTCCACCAAGGACTTTTTGTCCCCACAGTCACATTGAATGACGAAAACTCAACCAATCGATGTGGCCAATATTTGAAAGCCATATTTTTGTTAATACGAAATTCAAATGTATCAGGGATATGCAAATAATTCTTGGGAAGTTGCTCTTGAAGTTCCGTCATGATACTATTTACTCGTATCTTTTGCTCAAGACCTCGTCCAACCTCATGCTCCGCCCGTCCATGTCGAATTTTATCGAGAACGAGGCCAAAGACGTATGGGTTGTTGTGAAAATTGTTGCAAATATGATCGAACTTGGCACAGAGACGGTCGATTCCAATGTGTAGATTATGTGCGCATCCTGCATTGGCTGATCCGTATTTTGCAATGCAACGTGCTACATCTTGATGCTCTGGCTTGCTAAACAGTGTCAACATTTGTTGTTTCAAAGAGGGTTTATGAGGATCGCCTCCATTCGAGAACTTGAATGCAGGGAGGCTGTGATTTATTATGCAAAAGATGAAATGTCATGTGAGCACAATGCACGATTAAAAGTCGACACTTTAACAAATGATCTATGGTGAGCACTCACTAACAACCCTCCTCCTTCTGCAGCATACTCGCAATAATCCCTAATTCAATATCGTCATTACTCCCATTCTTCACAAACACAAATGACAAGTCACATAATGTCGCACACCCCTGCTTCAACCCAATTCCATTTTCCCCAATATCCCCCGCCCCAGAGTTAATTTTAGAGGAGTTGTAAACCTCCAGCACTTTCTCAAGAGGTCTGACGCGCTTCAAGCAATTATTAATGATGCACAATCCTGTGACTGTACCAGTATTTGCGGGATTGGGAGAAGCTGAATCTTGATACAAATCTTGAAGGACGTGAACTCGTCCAATGAAATCCGAGTTGTCATCGCCCATGACTCGGTCTAAATGTTTTTGGATCGAGGCATCCAATGAGTTGTCAATGAGGTCAAGAAGTGCTAACAATCTGGTTGAGAAACTTCGTTTCCAGGCGTTCCAGATGCCGATTCCATTGACTCGTGTTGTATGATTGGCGGCGGGACTCGTATGGCGTGAGTGGTGTGCATGATGAGCGTGATGTTCATGTGCATGCGGTTGCGCGAGCGTTTGAGGTTGCGCCACTGTTTCAGGCTGTGACGCCTGTGTCACTACTTGCGCTAAACGCGAGGCCGTCGCTTCAGCAGGTGCGTCTTGTTGATGATTCTTGGAATTGTCATTGTTATTGGCCGGGAGGGCAGCATCATTTGCTTGAGGCGGAGCCATTTCGTTGTCTTTTTGTTCTTCCTGTTTCACTGCATTCGTTGTTTGAGAAGTACTAGCCGCCTCTTGAAACAAATGTCCCCACTTCTTTTCTAAGGATTCTTCGAGGGATGCCAATTGATTTTGTGATGGAATTGAAGCTGTCGGGGGTGCTTGTGCATCGCCTTCGACGCTCGTGTCGGACGTTAGATCCATTACCTCATTTTGCGAGGGATTGGTTGCAGGCGCACTAGGGGGTTTTCTTCCCCGCGTTCGGGTGAGCCTTGGCATTGTTCTTGATAACGGTACGAGTGTGGTCGTGGTACAAGTTTTAATTTCCGGTGAGCGCAAATGGCTTCCTCTTGTTTTCGTAGTTTTTGCGTTTGGTGCTCCGGTGGTTGTCGTTAGTCCGTGGGTAATGCTGTCGGCGCGCCAATTATTACTACGAAGTTTCTTGTGTTGCTGCAGAAGTTTTCTGTATTTGCAGGTTTTTGGATGCATATTATTAATATTTTTTTATTTTATGAGGTCTCATAATTATTATTTTGTGATAATACATAATCAGACGACCTCACACCCCCCGTCTGTCATTCGAAGCTTGTCAGACGGGGGGTGTGAACCGACCTACCACTGTTCCAAAAAATTTATACACACAGAATACATACACAAACACATTATGAGTTCCTACATATTTACATGTTTGATATTTCAACAGAATTTCTACATGTTATCCAAGCTTCGAAGAAGGTTGAGCTCCTTTAAAAAACAGCTCGCTCGCAAAA
>JALLAR010000686.1:0-13474 GCA_036939335.1 Conticribra guillardii
ACAGCCTTTGAATACCGCGTCCACCGTATGGACGCGGTATCCGAATGGCGTTAACCTCATCATGATTCCGTAGTAATAGAGAGACTACTCGAGAGTGAGAGAGAGTATGGTACTCCATCTAGAGATAATAATAATTAATGTAGGATTATTATTAGCTCCAATGGTACTATGATGTATCGTAGAAGCATCTTTTCCCCCAAAAGTTAGATTGTGATAGTACTCCCATTGTAATCTTGGGCAATAAATAAAATACTACGTTAGCTATGATGTTGTGATAAGAGGAAAGAATATTTCTATCAGATTCTGCGAACCCTTCATTGTGATACTCCCATTGTAAGACTTGGGCAATAAATAATAATAATAAAATACTACTATGTAAAGAATATTTCTATCAGATTCTGCGAACCCTTCCTGCCTTATTGCGTCGCTTCATTCATGCATTCATTTCCAATAATCAAGTTCATTCACCTCAGGAGTATCGAGATATACGATAGTATACGATTCACCTCGGCCTCTCCGCTCTCCGTCCATATAATATAGGTATCCACAGAAGATAATATCCATCGATTTTGAATTGCTCGTCCTCATTGTGCCAACCAGGACAGCATGTCCAATCAATGAAAAACGACAGAGATGGAGAGCACTCGAACGAATATTTTATGGTACTACTAACCGATAACAGAAAATACAAATATACACTTAAATAATAATGACGTCGAACAGGAACAATATTCTCCCGCTGCTAGACACGACCATTGCCATTGATCCACAGACGCAGTCGGGACAGATTCACAATAGCGACGACGACAATGACGTCAAAGCAGAGGCGGCATTTGTCGGTGCCAAATACGACAGAAATGGATATTGCTTGAAGCATAACAAGATTCGACTGTGTGTTCCCATAAATAATAATAACGGAGGCGATAACAAGGGCGGTGCCGGCGACAACAACAAGCAGGGCGCACTGCCAGCTGGTGCAGCAGCATCCTCGTCCGACTACAAAACAATCCGCAAAACGTGCTTTCTATGCGGAGAACATTTCGTGCAAAAGAAATTTCGAAAAAAGCCAAGTCATGGATTTAATCCGTACAATGGCCGCGAGGGTGGTCGCGATCAAAATAATGCTGGCGATGGAAATAATACGAATGGTGCGAATGGCCCAAAAGCTACTCATGTTGGGAAGCATAATAACACAACTGCCGCCAAATGCACCACTGCCGAGCAGGAGAAGAAAAAGAAGAAGAAGCATCCTCCTCCTCCTCCTCCTCAAAAGCAAGCTCCAAAGCAATCATTGCAACCGCAGCAGAAACAAAACAATCAAAATCAAACTCAACCAAAACAAACTCAAAATCAAACTCAAACTCAAACTCAAAATCAAACACAGCCAAAACAAACACAAAAACAACAACCGCAGAATCCACAAATTTTACCATTCAAACAGCAACAAAAAACGAAATCAACTGCTTTGTACTCTGCGCAAGAACAAAAGCAGCCTATTACGACAACTGCGGGGGGAGGATTTATCAAGGAAATGACCAAACGATACAATATTGGATCGTCTCCTCATTTTCCAAGTCGAAAGAATCTCAAAGCTGGTGTTGGTAATGCTGGTAATGCTGGTGTTGGTAATGCTGGTAATGGTACTGGGGCAGTAAAGAAGAAGAAGAAGAAGGAGGAGGAGGGGAAATCCAAGGACCAACATCAACATCAACATCAACAGCAACAGCAACAGCAACAGCAACAGCAAAGAGAGACAAAAAAGGAACAGCATCCACAACCAGTAAAGGAATTATTGAGTAGGAAAGAAACAAGCAAGAATAATGATCTTGATGTTGATGACGGGAACAATAATCACAATGTCAAGACAAAGGGACGTCAGCAGCCTCATCAACAATCGCCACATCAACCACCACAAAAGCAATCGCCACAACAACCACAAATATCAATACCACTGCCACTGCCACCACAGTCGACAAAAGAGACGACGCATAATAATAATATTGACGAGACAAAAGATGGAAAGAAGGCATTATTATCATCATTTTCCAAGAAGGACAATAATAATGGTGTTGTAGATGCAAAGCGACAGTCGCAGCAGCAGCAGCAACAATCCAAGGGGGAGGACAAGCACCATGATGGAAAGCAAGGCAATAATAAGTATTCAATCAACCTTCAGAGGGCAGTGTTGGCAACTACCACTGCAACTGCTGCTCCTGATATTACTACTGCTGCTTCAACTAATACTACTACTGCAAACCAAAAGAAGGACAGCGACAATAGAAAATCGAAAGAGCCAAAACAGTCTAAGGAACACCCTCCCAACAATGACAAGGAAGATCATCGAAAACATAATGATTCTGCAAAACAACAACAGCAGCAGCAGCAGCAGCAACAGCAACACCATGGCAAATCAAAAGAGCAAGGTCAACTGAAGAAAGACGAAGTGAAAGCGAAAGACTCTCCCACTCTTCCTTTGAAGAAGGGTAAAAGCAGCGAGAAACATTCCGAAAAACGTCATTTGGATGTGAATTCAAAACAGCAGCAGCAGCAGCAGCAAGCACACCATAAAAATGCAACTACCAATGGACGCAGCAAAAGGAATAATGATGGGCGCCAACCAGATGGTAATTGTCAACAACAAAAACAACAACAACAACACAACGGCAAGAGTCGAGGCCGAAGTAACAGTCTAAGCCAAAGCCTTACCCAAAGCATGAGAAAACGAAGTCTCAGTCGTGGTCACCGAAGTACTGCTACAGGACACACCAGTACTACTAATACAGCTCTGATGAGCCAATTCGATCCAAGTCAGGCGGAGAACCAAAGCAAAAGTAGTCCCTCCAATATCATTCGAAGAAAATCCATTGAAATTACAAATTTCACAATTCCAAGTTTCACATCGTCAGTTATGGATCGTCTCAAACGATCCGCCACTGTGGGGGACAATAGAAGCAGTGCAATTGGTAGTAATATAGAAAGCGCCGCCACCAAGAGTCATCACAAGAGGAACAAAAGCCAAGATCATTCAAAGAAAGTAATCTCCCATGATTGTACTAATAGCGGAACCAAGAACGGTAATTTGAATAATGGTGGGGACAAACCGAAAGAGAGAGGTCGTAGCAGTAACAGCATGAGATCACAGCAACATCATGCCAAAGAAGTAGTAGCGTCCACAAACAGCAGCAAAGAGAATCACAACGAAAAGCAGGACGATCTCAAGCGATCGTTCACAGGCGACAATAGTAAACGCAACACCCACCACAAAGTCGCAGGTGAACGACAGGAGAAGCGCAGCGAGAAAGACAAATTGTTGAGATCTTCTAGTCTCCACGCCAGAGGTGGGCAGGCCGACAAAACCGGCAACACCGCTGCCATCGAGCAGTTTAAAAGATCTGCCAGCACTCCTCGCACTCGCCACAAAAGCATCACCAGCAAGAAGGGAGATAACGCTGCTGCCCTTGCACCTACTGTTGCTGTTGCTGCCGCGGCCAACACCAACAATGGCAGATCTGGCGATGATAACAAAAAATCCAAAAGTGACGCCGACAAAGATAGCAAACACGAAAGTACTAGAAAGGAGAGAGGAATGCAACAACGATCGCGCTCGTTGGTGCGTGTTAGAAGTTTGAGCCGACCTCGCTCTCGTGATAAGCGCGAAAAGGATCATGTTGACAACAATGCAAATGATGACGATGCCAGAGAAAAAGAGCTTGTTAAGAGAGATTGTAAAAAAGACAATGTTAAGAAAGGAGGTAAAGATGACAAGGTTGATACCTCAACAAGTGACACCGAAAAGCGCATCGAACGAAGCAAAAGTCTTCCACGGCAGTCACAACGCAAACGAGTCGGTGAGGAATATCACGTCCCAAATATATCTACCATGTCATCCTATCGGCGCGCATTCCTGGAAGAAATAATGGATAAAAGTATGAAAAGTCTGCAAGTATTACGTAAGAGCGCCCCTGCGGATGTAAAGGATACGCCATCTCAAATTCGATGTGGTTGAGCTTGATTGATTCAACGAGAAGAAAGGAGGAAGATAGTAGGGTGGAATGAAATGCATGTTTGTAAAAGAGGGATGCATAGTGTATATGTGTATATGAAATGAGATCTTTGGTCAGAAAACGAATTATGAAGTGTGCTGTTTCTCGATCAAGATGTAATAATGTATAAGTAAATTAGTCTCACTTACAGGAAATAAAATGGATTCCTCGCTATTTGATGAGTTCTCAATAAAACATGAAAAACTGTACTCTCACAGACGGCTCACTCGTGTCTCCTGCCATCAGCATGGGATTTTCCTCCATTTACGACTTGGCCAAATGCGCAGGCGGCCTCTCTACATGATTTGTGATAGTATCTTGCCAAATGGCTTTGCTGTGCGTTTTATCCTACGCCGGTGCCAATCTCTTGCTTTCATTATTTTATGAAGTGTGAATGTATGGAAAATCGTCGTCTAGCAATGCCTACATATATGAATATTGCTCATGATTGGTGGAACCTCATGCTTCAAACTCGTGCTCTTTTTTTAGTGCCGACAAAGATTATTTGTGTTGTTTGAAATTTGAATTTCAATGGAAAATATCAAAGAGATTCCAGATTGAATCGGAAGCGAATATTATTGCTTAGCGTAGTATACAAAGGAAACATAAGTATCAAACAATTCAATATGACATCGTTTTCTCCAATTATGGACGATCTCATTGCGCGTGAAAGGGAAAGTGAAATTACGAAGTTGGAAGAAGACTTGTCAAAAATGGAGCTACACCTTCATCGGGCAACAGAAATGCAGCAGTCTTCATCTCGTTGCAACGTCTCGTCTTCAACTTCATCGTGGTCAGATTCATACCAGCAATGGGAATGCTACGAAGACACTGATGATTTGAAATCCAAGATCGAATTATTGAAGCAGAGATTGAGTGATCTTAGAGAAAGGAGTAAGAAGCAAAACTTCATTGATTCAGGCAAAAGTTGCTCCCATCGGCACCAATGCGGATGCTTGGGAAACAAACAAGCAGAACGCAAAGTTGTCGCAATGTCTACATCCGAGCGTCTGAAACACATGCACTCATTTAAAGAAGAAGGAAACACTCTATTCAAAGCAAACAAGTATCAAGGTGCACTTTCATTATACGAAAAGTCCCTCATATACTTTGAGTATTGCTTCGATGGAACTGTCGACGAATGCGAAAATGCGGACCATTTGAGATTACAGTGCCTTTTGAATGCTGCAGCATGTTTCCTGCAATTAAAAATGTATCGACAATGTGTTGAATATTGTGATGACGCATTAGAGATAGACAGATGCAATACTAAGGCTTGGTTTCGACGTGCACGAGCTCATCGGTTACTGGACAAATTTGATCTGGCGGAGAAGGATCTACTAAAAGCAGTGGAACTTAATAGCGGGAAAAAATGCTGCCACATTCGAGAAGAGTTGGAACTACTTCACAGGAGTCAAGTAAGCTATGAAAAGGATTATGCTGGTTTTGCACAGCGTGCCTTGGTGGGAAAGAAAGACACTTGAACTAAAACATATAATCATGTACAAAATGAATTGAAACCATGAATAATTATAAAGAAATGTTATGCTCCGGTGCTAACACAGCGGTGATATTGGCAATTGCAGCAATAAAGATTGACGGCAAGACAACAATTACAGCTGCGGTACTAGATGACAAGAGCAAGAACACAGAAACCATGTTATGCGTGCCCAAATGGATAAAACATTACACCAGCAACTAGCAACGACTTCGTTTACGAGAATTGCCACCCACAGTTGGAACGGGCTTCTTGGTACCACATACCATTGGATTGTGTTTTACAAGCGAATAAACCATTGAGTGCCAAGCCACACAATGAAGTCCGCCATATTCCTCAATTAATTCGAGTATACGAACCAAGAGATCTGGTTCCAATTTGTCAAAGAAAGATAGAAAGAGAAAGGCGTCTTCGCACCACACATAGTGATACTCAAATATTTTTCGACGGGCCACAGCGTTTTTATTTTCGTTTCGATTGAAATTTAAATAGCGCACAGGCAGCATACCATCAGAATATCCAAGATACTGAAATGTATGATTGGAAGAAACCGTGGCGTTGATACTGGTGGTATTGCAAATAGTTTGTCTAAATGCTTCCATTGCTGTTTCTGTGATTGAAAGTTTACTTGTACGCTCATTGTCGTAGTCATCCCAACTTCCTTCGCTATCTTCGTTGTAGTAGTCGTCCCAACTTTGTGCACCATTGCAGCACGGTAATTCCATCCGTTCCAATGTGGTATTTCCAATCAAAGCGCGGGCAAAACTGATAAATGCATTGTCTTGAATGCTGCGATTGCCAAAAAGAACAAGATTCTTCAGTGTGCACCTACGATCCTGTACTAGCCTAGCAAGTGATTCGTAGCCACGTTGGTCAATGCAATTGTGACTGAAATCCAGCACCTTGGGAGTCCTACCTGGATTTTGTAGAAGTGCCACGACAAGTGCTTCCACCACATCGTCATCAATTTTATTGCGCATGAGAACTAATTTTTCCAAAGGAAATTCTCGCCTCAGGAGAGGAGCGGCGACCAAGCGAATTCCTCCGATGTCAAGTCCACCACGGTTTGATCCATAGGATTGACACATGTCATCATTCTCCTGATCCCCAACATCTACGGTTTTAAGATTTTGGTTCCCTTCCAAAAAGGGAGTCAAGTATCGACACATTTCCCCGGCGATATTATCATCGCCATAGACACAGAGTTTCTCAATGGATTGATTTTGAGCCAGTCCCTCGCAGAGCATTTGTAATATCCCAATTGCCCCATCAGCAGGGCTGTAGCCAGCAAGTTTCAGTTTCCTCAGGTGAGTATTGGCTCCGATGTCGCGACCTAATTCCCCAACATCTGTATTGGCGATAAATGAAGACCGACATCCCGGATAGATTTGAGCGAGGGAAACTTTCAGATAAGTGACGGCTGGATCGGCGCTCTGGATTCGAAGCCAACTGCCCCTGGAGTCGAAACTGCCATAAGAATCTTCTAATTCCATGTCCAGTCTCGTTGGTAGCTAGATGTGGTGGTTTGAGATGTAAGATGTAGCGTTGAGAGGATTGAAATATCTCTACTGCGGGAAGGGTGCGTGGTCCAAGGGTCGGTGCGAACGTGATGCGAAAGTGGCGCAATGTAAAATTTCAAAATTCAAATGTGGGTGCGACTCAAAGTTCAAAGTAAATATTGATTCCTATACCAATTCCTCTGTGCATTGAATCGCACAACGAATCATACAATTTCGTATAGTGACACCATGGCGTCTGGGCTCAGATGAGTACATCATTCAGTAGGTACATCTAAACATTTTTGCTACTACTATTGTTTCAAAAGTTGATGAATATCGATATGTAATAATATTATTATGAGTGACGCCGAGTTAGCGATGGAATGAAGTCGTATGAAGATAAAGTCGTCGCTCAGGTCAGTACATACAGCCCACGACTTGTCTACCTAGTGCAATATTATTTTATCTTGGGTTAGTACTGATGCGCTAAAGAAACAATGTTCACGGGAAAAACTTGACCCTCATATTGTCGTTTCACATCTACAATATTCTTGTGTTAAAAGCCATTTGAGGATGCAGAAGGAAACGAGGACGCAGAACTCTGAAGACAACTCTTCTGAGTGGTAGCTGACAACGTGAGGTTTTGAGTTCTCCTTTTTTTATTAGGAAGAACTCTGAAGAACTCTGAAGACAACTTTTCAGCTTCTGAATGAAGGCTTCTGATCTGATATGGTAGATGAAGATAGCTATGTAGCTGATATGAGTTCTCATAGCTGATGTCCTACATGTTCTACATACATCATCATAGGAATGCAAATGCCTCCCTTACCATACCGCGCTACGATACAACATCATCATCATAGATCATCATCATAGTAGATAGTAGATATCGTAGCTGTAGATAGTTGCTCAACTAACCAAGAGTCCTCCTCATAAAAAGGATAAGGACAAAACTTCAGAATAATAAGCGAGCCGGATAAACAAGGTGAGCAATACTCGCTTCAGTCTGTATTTCATTTATGTGCATTGCGTTCCTGCGCCTTCGATACCAACCAGAAGTTTGCAATGGAAGTCCCAAAAAAGAAGTAGTCCTCATGAGTGTATTCGGATCATTTTTGCCAGCAAAACAATAGAACGCGATTTAAAGTTGATCAATATTGATGTATAATAATTAGAGACGAATGACGAACGAGGCCACGGATACGGTTGTTGTGGACCTGGGCGTGCTGGTGGACGAGGACCTGGCCGTGGGTTTTTGGATTTGAATCCTCAATTTGCACTATGATGTTATCTTACCAGCAATCCGACTCTTTCAAACCCTGTTTGCTTTAGCCCATTTAACTAATTAGAAATATGTCTGGCGAACCTGGACGTGGACGTGGACGTGGACGTGGACGTGGACGTGGCCGTGGTGGTGGACGTGGACGTCGTGGACGTGGAATAGCACGCCTTGATAGCAATGGAATGAAGTCGTATGAAGATATAATCGTTGAAGCTCAGGTCAGTATCTACATACAGCCCACGACTTGTCCAGTGCAATGTGTTTTATCTTGGGTTACTGATGCATTATACAATGTTCGCTGGGAAAACTTGACCCTCATTTTGCAAATTTCATATCTGTAATATTCTTGTGTTATAAGACAATTGAGGACACAGAAGGAAACGAGGACGCAGAAGATAACGGAGGCAGAATGTTCAGATACCTCTTAGGGGTATCTCCATCTGACGAAAAAGACTCACTCTATGCTCATGCTGACATTCCCACCAAGGCTTCCACAAACATGGCGAAGGCAGACCTTCTCTATGCAAACGCGTGTTATGTGATGCCGCTGGTACTAGCCATGTTGGTTTTGTGGCATAGAAGAAGTGGCTCGCAGCACTAGAAGATAGGATGGAATCCTTGCATGTGTTGATAATCATGATTTGAAGCATGGTAGTAGAACACATTCCTTAACTTTCTTCAATCTTGCACAAGTGAAATGAATCACTTTCGGGAACTATACTGTTCGGCTGATTGCACTCTCGTTTGTTCTGTTTGCATGCATTTGGTTTTGTATTTGCTTTGAAAATTTTGTTTTCCCACATATAACATGAGAAATCATTTTATCAACACTTGAGTTCCTTTAACATGTTGGTTGCAAAAAACATACTACTCGCTCCTGATAGATATAATATATTGGAATTAATAAAACTGAAACACTAATCACATCAATTATAGAGCGTTTCAACACGAAGATGCATCTATATATGTGTGTAAAAAATACGAGGAAATCAAAATTGCAAACACCCATTCTCACTAAAAACTAGAGTAATGTTTCTCTCATTAAAATGACATATGGGGTATGCCGCATCTTCAAGTAAAGCAATGAAGGATATGGTATCATCAGTTTCCATGAAAGCAATTCGATCGCATTGAAAATGAACAGTTTTAGGAAAAGGTGACTTGCATTGAATTTGCAAAAGATTCTTAAACTGTCTATTAATTCAATGATTAACAAAATTGCATCACCACGAGAATGTCATACAACCAAACATCTCTCTTTTTCACTTTAATCCACACACCAAACCAGCCACCCCTTTGCCATCTCATATGCTGTCCAACTGATTGCCACAGATGGTGCATGCAACGCCACACGTGGCAATGTCCCCCGAAACAATCCTCGGTACCCTTCCTCTTGGAGGATGGATTGAAATGCTTCAAGTGGTGTAGTATAGTAGGTTTTTGTGAATGGAGTGTTTTGCACAGCAGTAAGTGCCGCTGATGCAACCCTTCCAGCACCACCACTTGCCCCGGCCACTGCTCCCGATGGAAACAACGTCCGCTTGACATCCTGCACCAACATCTTTGGACACGCTTTGATTTCTCCCCGTGCCGCAGCAAGCGCTCGTTCTTCCATGATGGCGGAGGTTGCTCCCGTCACCTTACTCGCGTGCGTTACACCCCCCATGCCACTGGCAGCGCCGGCATTATTAACAGAACCCCCACCAAAACCATCTAATCCCGCTGCACTCCCAGCAGGCCAAACCATACCCATCCTCTGAGTCTGCAACCTCGTCTTGACCCTATCTAACGGAGCCGTCAATGCTGCAGCAATTGTACCTGCTCCCATACCAGATAGGAGAATGGTGGTAAAATGAAATGGCCTTCCATCAACATTGTCCTTTTCCCCTCCACCACTACCATAAGCTCCAAAATTACCCCCATACAATCCATCTTCAATCACCGCACGTAACCATTCATTGGTAGTCATCATAATCATACCATATGGGACATTCGTCATGACGGTAATGGGTAAAGAGCGATACAATCCCTTCCATCCTTCTCCTCCCGTTCGAATCGCGTTTTCGGCCAAGGTTGTTTTGGATCCATTGTTAGTAGCGGCAGCGGCAGCAGTGCCGGTATTCACGCTGGCATCTCCCCAAACAATACTGCAAAATGCATGCCTCACATTGAAATAATGACCAAGCTGCATGCGTTGCTTCATGGTATCCATGGGCGTCATTACAAAATCATGGAGCAAGGTGGCGACACCTCCAGCAAACATGGCTTGGGTGGGGGTGAGTGTATTTTCCGCAGCGGAATGTTGCTGATGATGTTGTTGTTGTTGCTGTTGCTGCTGTTGTTGTTGACGATGCACCACCAACGAATGCTCATTGCCATTACCGTCCAGATGGGAATGCTCGCTTTCCCACTTTGCATGATTTTCATGAACCGCCCGATTATGTTCCTCGACCAACAAATTGTGATCATGGCGATTTTGATCCAAACAAACCTTTTTAATAATTTCATAACTCGAAAAGTAGAGTGCATGGGCGGGAATGCATCCGACGAACATGGTTTGGACTCCGCGCCAGAGTCTTTTGAATCCTGTTGCATTGGTAGTGGTGGTAGTAGAGGATGCGGATGGGTTTCCAACGGAGGAGGATGTATTGGCGGAACTCATTGTGGCAGTTGTTGGTTTATTTTGTGACATGGTCTCCCTCACGGCACGGCTCTTTCTGCTCCATGGCCTTTTGTCCCCCTTGGTACCAATAGTTTGCTGTTGTTGTTGTTGTTGTTGTAGCTGTAGCTGTTGCTGCTTTATTATCCCCTCGGCAGTCGTAGCATCCATAAATGAATCTACCGCCACTTCCCCTGCAAAATGCTGTGCACTAGCACTAGCACTACCACCACCACCAAGAGCAGTAGTAGTATTGTGAGCCGCATGCGATATGTTTGCATACACCCCCCTTTGCCATTCTAATGGATGATGCACACCAGCCACGTGATGATGTCCCACTGCATGCTGCCCTCCTGTGTGACCGTTTTGCATTAAATGTTTCATTGTGGACCATATTCCCTGTTGCTGTTGTGGTTGTTGATGATTTGGTAATGGCGGATGATGTTGTAGTTGTTGTGTCAGTAGTTGTGGTTGTGTTATGGCATTTTTGAATGCTGATGCTGGTGTTGATGTTGTTGTTCCTGAGAATGACTGCCTGTTATTATTTATAGATTGGAGTGTGTATGTATGTGGTTGTTTTGTTGGATATAGTTTAGGATTTGGAATATATATAGGTAGGTACATGTCAATGAAACAAAAAGTGAGGATTGGATGCCATAAGGTAATGCAACAAGAAAACATGCCAAACGAATAGTGTACGATATCCAAGTTTATGATTTTGTGAATTCCTTTTTCAGAAAAAAAAGCCTCAAAAGGAAGCAAATAATGCACATGAACAATATCGACTATCTAGCTACTCACTGCGGCACCCCCGCCAAACCACCGCCCACGCTACTACTGCCCAATCCACCACCAATACCACAAGGAGCACTAGCACACCCCGCCTGTCCCCCCGTAGCACGATACAGCACCTGACTCTGCCAGCAAGTCTTGACGGTGTCCAACGGATACAGCAGCGTGTGCTCCACGACTCCGGCGAAGGATCCGGCGAGGCAGTGATGCGCAAAGGAGAGGGGGGAGGTTTGGGAATCCCATTCTTCCCATTCTAGGTCTTCTATTGGCTCTTCTTGAAGTGGTGGTGTTGATTCCATGTTGTTGTTGTTGTTGTTGCTGCTGCCGTCTAATATTGGTGGCGTTGGCGTTGATGATGTTTTGGCTGCCGGTGCGGTGGCGCCATTTTGTGGTGGTTCTCGCTCGTGCAAAAAGATTCGTGTTCAAACCTGCCGCACCCACCAAAAGAATGGATATGAAAAAAGATACTATCGTACGATGGACAGATGATAATAGGAGTACTTCCTTCGTCCATCCACAATAATAATATATTGCAAGTTGTAAATTAGATAGGGGATTATTGGGGGGACGGACATCAGTTACAAAATCACCACTTAGTTCCTTGACACCCGCTAAGAGAAAAATTTGATTCCTATGTAGACCATATGTGAAAATTACAATATCACCACTACTAAGCTGCGACCATTGCTAAAGTTATGTCCAAAAAAGCTTAGCCAAAAAGTTGGTTCCACACCCGCTAAGGCCAACCTTTCCGTGTATTATCATTTTAATAGGTTCCAGCTGTAATGAGGATGACGTCTTGGGCTCCATGGTGGGACACAATTGCTAACTTGCCCACAACTGCTAAGATGCTTGCATGAACTGATGGGTTCTTGTGTGGTGAATATTAGGACATCTGCTGTGTTTTGTGCATAAATGCACAAAAAATATGAAAGGTAGCTTAGCAAGTGTCAATTACAAAATTTCCACCGCTTATTTTTCTTAGCGGGTGTCAAGGAACTAAGTGGCGATTTTGTAATTGGTGGACGGACATCTTAGCTGTGTGAGTTCAGTGTGAGTTGAAGCATGGTAGCCAGAGCCAAAAAAGGCTTATTAATAAAAAATGCGCATCCAGACCAAACCTCATGAACTCTACATATATTGTATGTGTACAACATACAGGTCCATACTCTACCACACATACAGACAAGATAACATGATGGACACCTTTTAAGGACCAAGATTGCCCAGGTTCAAGGTTGAAGAAGGCTGAAATGCAATCTATGTGCTTTAGTATTCATGCAGCTTTTGCTGGTGTTCTGTCATTTTTATTACAAGGATTTTATTATATCTACTTCTGAGTTCTGAGTGTGAAGTGTGAAAATATCCGTCCATTACGTAGACACCCTATTTATGGGTGTCCTTCTTGTAGGGTGCCTACACAAAATTGTACCTACCCGAGAACTATTGGTCTCACTCATCACTCACCCATGGATAGGATGAGCACATTCTGTGCATAAGGGGGTTACTAATGAACAAAAAAATGCCACCCACGACCTGCCTGGCCACGGGTCGCGTGGTGCGCGGATGACATCTACTATTGTAAATTGAATAAAATGTGCCACGACCGGCCAATATCTACTCCATCAAATATGGCAACATTCGCAAAAAAATGGCCGACAATGGCCCGCAGCTGCAAGCATTGATCACCGGCTTTATGGC
>JALLAR010000687.1:0-13465 GCA_036939335.1 Conticribra guillardii
GGTCATTTTCGGTGATCTTTCAGAGTCTAACTCCCAACTCGAAAAAATGAGTTAAAAGGTTTAAGCCGATGAACTGAAATTCTTACAAGACAATTTTTTTTTTAAGTAGGACTTAGTACATTTTGGAGGTTGTAAGAATCGGCTTGCGACTTTATACCTAGGTCTAAAACCCATACTCCTAAATAATAGGAGTAATAATTAGAGAAACACTCACATTTCCAACAATATTATTATCAGAACATGATGCAGCTCGATAGTAGCAATGAATCCAACCTCACCCACACCAACCCAGGAGAGGACGTCGCCGCGGGCACTATCACCAACGCTACACCAAATATTGAGGTAACCGCAAATGATGCCGAAGACGGCGTTGATGCAATCGATGTGGTTGCACATACATCCTCCTCCCAATCCAACAATGACAATGACGGCGACGATGCCGGCCCAAGACACGATGACAACAGTATCAGCAACAGAGACGATAATGCTACACACGACGAATATGAAGAAGAAGGCGAGGCATCACCCTCCTATTTTATGGAGGGATACACTCCTCTCAATTTTGATATGAATGCATTGGTCATGATGAATGACGACGACAGTGACGATGGCTTTGACGGCAGTGAAGGTAGTCCTGGTGCTGATGCCGAGATGAACGGTGACATGTTCTCCAATGGATATTATCATATGGGTACGACGCCGCATAGACGTGTGAATGGAGTGAAAGATGGAGTTTTTCCCGGGGTTTCAATTCCAGAAGGTCAACACGAGGACGAGTGGAGTGACAATGATCCGGGGAATGAGGCAGCAGCTGGTCACGATCAAACCATTGTCCACTTTGCAAATAACAATGACAACGTATCATCGTCTGCGTTTTCGGAGGAATCCGAGGAAGCGCCGGATGATTTTCGTCTATTGGCAGAGCAAGCTTTGCGAGGGTTGGAAGAGGAGCATCGATCTACATTGGAGAGCGCGTGTCAGCTTGCAGCAGACGCTGGTAATAACTCTGCATCAGCTCAAATAATATCTACACCTGATTCTACTGCATCAGATAACGAAAATTTGCAGAACAATTCGCCTACTTTTGAAACAACATTCCCTTCATTGGAAGAAACCACTAATGCTTTTGATGCAGCGTCATCAAATGAAACAACCATCAAGTCAACAATACCAGCAAAACTCAACTCTGAAACAAACAAATCGAAACCATCAAGTTCCAAAATAGTGGACGTCCAAGCGATCCAGAAAGCAATGCAATGCATACGGATAAAATCACCTGAATTGGCCACAACACTAGACGAAGGCGCATCAAATTCATCCATTGCCACTGCAGTTCACGATGCCACTGACGCTGCATTGGCTCTCTTGTTACAGTCTACTTCCCACGTGCAACAACAGAAAAATTTAACAAATCATACTATCATACCATCAGGTCCAGTTGCAGCGTTTCGTCGATCAACACCCAAAGCCAAGGCCGCATCTGCTCATCTATCACGAAGCGCTACAATATCAGAGGCAGTGGTTCGTTTGTGGCCTCTAATTTGTTTTCGTAGGAAGATGAGAAGGGTTGGACTGAGCAGATTGTCACCGCAGCAGTCACAAGAACATGAAAATAAGACCTTGACAATTCACATCCTTGGGGCAGATGGTGTAGAATGCTCGTCAGAAGAGTTGGTTCGAAAAGCTGTTGGGCCATTTGTTCGTTGGATGGAGGCAGCATTGCTTTCCGATGCTTTGCCTGGATCAAAATCAAATTCTGGGGCAGAAGCAGATGGAAGTCCACCTGATTCTAGGGCCACTGATATTGACTCTCTCCGGATAGAATTTTCAGGACCCAACATGCCAGATTGTATTTTGAACAAGACGGTGGATTTATTGCCTCAGTCACAGCGTGAAAGTCAATTGCAGCGTCGGGGTTTTATTTCTGCCACAGCAGTCTTTCAACAACGAGAGTATCACGAGGACTTACCAGTAGATGGCAAGCCAGCAACGGTGGTAACCCCAGATTTGGCAATAGCATTCAATGCTGGCATTTGGGGCTATGATTCATGGAAGCCGACTATCGCCCACATGTGCAAATCAACTGCTGCCAGAGGTGGGGGCAGTGATATCAGCAACAAAAGTGTTGGAGGTACAATTTTTGTAATCACGGCGTATACATTAGAAGAGTGCGAAGATGATGCCGAAGTTTTTGCCGAGGTAGCGGAGGATGTTGCGGCAAAGCGAGCAGACGTTTCCATTGGATCATCGACACCGTCTTCTTTGCCAACCGCCCAAGAATTATGGGCACCCGAACCTAATCCTTACTCGTCCCGAATAGTCAGGAAAACTGTATCGGCAGCTCCCGGGAGGGCTACTTACTACGAAAATGCGGCATGGCAGGCTTGGATACTAGGCTTGTAGACCAGCGCATTTATTTAACGATAATAGAGCTATCTAACCTTGCGACGTCCCACACTCAATATTAAGGATAATAATGTTGACACAATTGCACATATGGATTGGTGATTTCCTATCAAAACTGCACTCAAAGTAATTTAATACAGATATTAGATACATATTGGAACATTATGATGACAAGGAATGGATGACTAAGTTGGAAAATTCCCCTACGGTGCACAAGATTAACTCGTAATATTGTATTCCTTGATGCGCGCACGTCCTACCGCATCAACGTAGGAGGATGCAACATCACTCATCCAACCCCATCCATTTATAGAAGGATTCCAACCAAGACTCCAACCGACGTGTCCACCAGACCGGGTGAAGAGGATATTGGTCATACCGCTGCCAGTTTTGGCTACTTTTGCTGGGTCGTGGAAAGTTCCCCAATATGCAACAGGATCGTCAAGCCCTTGTACCATGCAAAGAGGGATCGAGACGTTGCCGATGCGGCCTTCATCTTGCTTGTTTCCAAACCCAACAAAATCGCCCATCGCACCCATGCTCTCGTAGTAATCATCTAAGCTGTCGAAACCATTATAGGCAGCAAAAAAATGTTGATCTAATTCAATTAAATCCCGAGCTTCCATCATTGCTCTCATTTGATCGTTGTTGAATTTGTTTCGGATCTGCCTTGAGAATTTCCGAAGAAGAGTGTCTTTCATCATCTTTGCGATGAAAGTCTGCCAGAGGGACCTTGATCTAGGGAAATTAACTTGTTGGCGTGTGTCAAGTGCACCGGAGAAACCAACAGCTGCATCAAGATCACACTTAGGACCTGACTTTGCAACATAATTTGCTAGTGTAATTGCGCCCATTGAATAACCTACCCCTGCTAAAAGCAGGGGGTTTTCGGCAGATCCATCCTTACTACTGGTCCTTCTGATTGCAGACTTGAGAGCCTTTGCGGCAGCTGCGACATCCGAGGTCCTGGCAAAGTGTAGAACGTTTTGGCCAACGATGGGTGAATCTCCTAGACCTCTTGTAACCATAACTGCAACAATATTGCCTTTGGATACTTGCCGACTGACAAAATCGACTACATATCCTTCGTTTGAATCGCCATTGATTCCATGAAGTACAAGATATACCCGCTTGTCGTCATCAATAGTCATGCTGTGTCAGAATAGACGCAAAACAGCTCAAGGTCAGAATCAAGAGCCATTGTGTAAGAAGAAAGCTAAGATATCATCAAAATCTTACCTATCCGGAAATGCAATATCAAGTATAACTGCTTCATGTTCATCAGGCAGAGGAACCCATCTATTATAACAAAATTGGAGTGCACGATGTAAGCGAGACGGAAAATGAAAACAAGACTGCTAACGCATAGGAAAATCATACCTTCTAATGTATTTTGGGGTTGGGATATTGTTCACGAGGAATGGAATACCAGTGCGGGTGTCGCCAGTCATCATCCATGGTGTTCCTCTTCCATCGTCATATGTGCGCTTTTCCACGGGCCATTGCCTTATGACTTCGGAGATAAAAGGATTGCTTTCATCATAGTACAGACCTGGCTCAATGGTAGTAGGTAGGTTGAGGTCTTGGCGAGACATGACAAACAATGCAATTGCTGTTATGGGCAATGCAGTGCAAAGAGATGTCTTCGCTCCAAAACGCTTCATGGATATGTAAACGATGAGGAGGTGAAATGCCAAGAGATAATTTTGGGAGAACTCATAGACGTACATTGCATCCGTCATGATTGTTGCCGAGAATATTAGGGCAATAACATATGCTATCCAATCACCAGTAAGATTGAGCGAGCCGACTCTGTTCAGACTCTTGGGACTCTTTCCATCGCTTTCGCGTCCACATGATATGTCAGCTTCTTTGCATTTTTTAAAGCATTGCTTATTTTCGACGGATCTTTGTGGCGACGGACCGGTAGAATTCTCATTTTGCACTGGCGATGATGCTTTTTCCTTTCCCTCTTCAATTGAGAAAATGGCAAAAACGCTTGCCATCGTTGATATGACACTTGCAATTATAGACGAAAAGAATATTATTCTTTCAAAGGAGCTACTATTTTGATTAGGTTGCGATGATTGGCCGTTCGGTCGATATGTGGTTTGGTTCATTGTTGAAGTGATGGGTGATGGCAAATAGTCAGAAAATGAAGGCATTCTTTTCCAAATCGGCAGAATAAAGAAAAGAGCATGAAATGCGGACTTTTGAGAGCTCCCAGACGAGATTTCTCTGTTGTTAGTAGATTTGATTGAGCATTCTTCATCGGTCGAGACTAAATCCGAATCACGACATTTTCGTGTTGGCGCAGAGAGCCTCTTGAGACAGAAGAATAAAACAAGCGGAGCCCAAAGAAGAATGTGCACCCGAAACAAGGAAACAAGACAAGGCCTGATGTCTTGTAAAAAATCAATTGCAATAGTATTTCCAACAACGGCAGATTCGTTAAAGTTGGTGCTATCCAAGGGTAGCTTTTCAGCGGCGATGGAAGATGATAAATCGTGATGACAAACATGATCGTGGTTTAAAACACCATGATCATTGCGTCGTTTCCCCCATGGAGGCGATGGGAAATCCACACATTCATCATTGATAGAATTCTGAGACTTTGCAGATTGTAGATCTTCCCATGCAACAGATCTAAAGTAATTGGAAATAGAAAATTCTTTCTTTTTGGGTTCAGATTCTGCGCGACCATGTTGTGGTTGCACGTAGTAGGGATGCTGCGATGGCAGGTCAAGAGCATTCAAGAAGTCATCGACGGTGACGGGCATGGCGGCTGTGAGATTGGTATCGAGGATTGTATCCAGTTGCAACAGCTTCAGCTCGAGAGAGAGATTAAAAGCGTTTTTTTAGAACCAAGAGTAAATGTTTTAGATGGTATGGTATCTGCTTTTGTACAAAATGTGTTGAGAACGAAATGTCACGGGTGTCACGAACATGCTGGTGGATGTGGAGGGCGATTGATGCCACATCGTTGTTTTGCGGAAGGTGGAATGAAGTACTGATTGTATGTTGTTGTACCATAGTATCGTCGATCGTCGTCGAGGTTTCTGGAAGTTTCTGGAGTTCTCATTCCGTCCATCAGAATTCTCTCTCGATGTCTCCTTGATCCGCGACTCGGGACGGACAGACGAGCAACGAGCGATAATGGCGCGCCCTCCGCCCGCCATCACAGAGCGAGCTGAATCCAAAAAATCCTCCAACGACCGACGCGACAGGACGCGACGCCCGCATCTCCATCACCGACGACCACAAAAGCAACAGCGAATAAACGCCCATATACTACTCTCTAAAAGTAGTAGACCCCAACCAAAATGAGCGAAGCTCTGTGCACCCTCGGAATTTTTGGCCTCACAAGCGCCGGGCAACAATTCGCCGCCCATCACGCATCCAACAAAATACGCGTTTGCGTGGCCGACGACGATTCATCCTTCCCTGATCTGGTCGTGAACGAATATCGCAATCAGACGCAGTTATCGGAAGCGGAGGAGGATGGTGACGGGGTTTCTGGATACAAGTCATCGACGTCCCGAGCATCCCGGTGCATGGTACCTTCCAATACTCTGGAAGAGCTCGTGGTGCGGCTCAGTCAACCGAGAAAAATAATCATTTTTGGCACTCACTCTCAAGATAAAAAATTTGGAGAAATCTGGCATAGACTTTGCTCGTGTCTGGATAAGGGTGACATCATCACACGTTGGGGGGGCGAAGAAGAGAGCAATGCTTCCAGTTTTCAATTTTATTCCGAATCCATTGTGGAGAATTTGTCAAAGGTACAGGCCAAGGCGAAAGGGATCCATCTTTTGGAAATGGTACGGTTAGAACGAGATCGCGTGACTGCAATGAACGAGGAAATACCAGAGGCATTTTTAGTTGGTGGACCACAAGTTGCTTACGAGGAATTGGGGCCCTTTCTCTCTCCTTATGCATCAGTGGGTCACGTGGGAAATTCAGCGGGATGTGCACACTATGCATTGATGATCCAAAGTGCCATTGAGTTTGGAATATCACAACCTTTGACAGAAGGATCCGACATTATGAAAAAAGTGGCGGGTTTTGCAAATCAGGACGTGGGAAGAATAATGAATCAATGGAATGAAAACGGGATATTGTCGTCGTACCTTTTGGAAATATCATCAAAGATTTTTTACAAGAGAGATGATGTTACTAAAAAACTTCATGTGATTGATCGCATTGTCGATGATATTGATTTGAAAGCTTCCGATACGTGGGCCATGATTGAAGCTACCAAACTGTGTGTCCCGGCTCCAACTCTTAATGCTGCCCTGGAAGCACGGTTTTTAAGCAAAATGAAAGATGACCGAATAGAGGCATCATCTGTTTTGAATGCTCCATCTGATACTCTTGTCATATCAAAGGATCAACTCGCCGAGGATTTACAAAAAGCAATCTATTGCACAAGTATGTGTGCTTACGCAGAAGGGTTATCCATTTTCCTTGCTGCGTCAGAAGTAGAATCTTGGGATGTGAATATTGCTGAGTGTGTTCGACTTTGGAATCATCCGGGATCATTTCTTGTGTCGGATTTGTTGAAGAAGATAATTGCTGCATTCGACAACAATTCGGGTTTGAAAAGTTTGCTTTTGGACACGAAAATTGCGACAGAGCTGAATGATTTGCAAATGTCTTGGAGGAGAATGCCATCGCTTGCGTTTTGCAATGGCATACCATGCTCTACATTGAGTTCTTCGCTTACATATTATGATTCATATCGGTGTAAGAATCTACCAATAGGTCTCATTCGTGCACAGCGCGACTTTTACGGCGCTTGTGGGTATGATCGCTTTGACCGAGAGGGGCGGTTTTCTTGTTGCTGGACAAAAGAGCACACTGCTCAAAGAAAAAAGAGGAATGCTGCTGCTGCACTGGATGCTGAGGCAGAGGATGTGGAACAAGTGAAGAGCGTAAATAGGAACAAGAGGAAAACAATGTGATTTACATTTTTATTAACTTTACATAATATCATTTTAATTCGAAGACGACTGCGAGCTCAAGAAGTGTTGTTTAAGTAAAACAGGGTTTGAATTGGTAATTAGAAGAAACATATGCCCAAGAAAAGGGATGTACTTTTGTCTGATTATATCAAATGAATAATTACTCTAGTTTAATCTGAAATGAGTATTATTTTTGAGTAAACTTCATTCAACCAACAGTTTCCTTAAATATGTTGAATTATGCATTATTATTTAACCTCTCTGGTGATGGATTATACCGCATTGGATGGTGAAAAGTGCATGCCTTTACTATTTTTCAAAAGCCGGCACAGCATCTTTCTCAGTCAGTGGCAGCTTACTAGTGATGGCAATAATAGAACATGACTAGACAAGTGAAGCCCCATGTCAACCATTTCTAGCATATTATCTCTCTCATGCCGTTTATTGTTGATTCAAACCCATTTGCGATTCGATAAAAAAGAACAACAATACTATGGTTGCTGCCTTTTCGGCCAAAATTGCTGCTCTCGTCACCATGCATAAAAGGTGCGATCAGTGCTATTATGATGTGCGTGATTGAATAAAGCACAACTTGGAGAGTTCTTAATCCCTCCTAATCGCATATTTGCACCCAGAGTTTGAAGACATCGTAAGATCAGGGGTCTTATTTTTGCTGGTAAAGTGAACGAGGTCGAAGCATTGGGGTTAGAAGACAGAGAGCCCGTTGATGTATAAAATAACAATTTCTATTAGATTTCTTCATTATCATTACTTCATTAACTCTGTGCATGGAATCGTCCCATTTCCACCCAATAATGAGCAAACCTGCCCTGTTGGATCCTCTTGGTCTGCACCCCCACTTCCATCTGGTGTTTGTTTCGTTGCACCGGAATTATTATATTTGGCAGCTCTCCTTCTTGCCAGTTCGACAATCAGCTGCTCTTCTGTGGCAGACTCCAATGAGGAAAATGTTCCATTTGAGTTATTGTCCATAGTTGCCACCAAACATTCTGTTTTCACCTCGCTACAACCATTACTTTTTCCTGTTGATGGTTTTGCCACGTGGGGTTTCTTACGACTTTTTGCTATAGTTTCTTCCAAATATGATCTCATAATAGATTCGGAATCATCATGCATAACTGGAATCAAGGCCCTTTTAATTTGTTGGTACAAGTCTGGATACAATGTTTCCTCCCTCGACAGAAGCTTTTTCACACGAGCTCTTTCTTTAGGTTCTTCAAAACAAGCAGGGCAATTTTCATTAATGACAGGCAAATTGGCAGATTTGGCGAATTCTGTCATGAGACTTTCGCGACAGTAAACAAGAGGACGAATGACCGAGATGTCGCCTGCGTTGATCTGATAATTTGCTTTCATTGTGCGTATAAAGCCATTGTTCATGACACTCATAAAAAACGATTCTGCGCAATCATCAAGATGTTGTGCTAACACGAGTTTGTTGCAATTATTCTTCCTCGCGCAATTGTAGAGATTTCCTCGCTTCATGCGGGCACAGAATGCGCAAAGAGATGAAACAATCTTTCCATCCTTTCCACTTGTGTTTGCGCGAGCAACAACTAAGAGGCACCAAGAAAACAAAGATGTTGAGTAATGATATTGATGAAACAAAATTATACATAATGTTACTCAAAGAATATGGACTTACTGTCATCGCGAATGTAATGATACTTCAAACCAAGTCCTTCCACGTAGGGGATAAGAGGAGATGGATCAAAAGATGGTGTCATTGGATCAATAGTGCACACCTGGAAGAAAATCAGTAGTTACCAACATCAGTGAGTTCAAAAGAAAATGAGTCAGTCATATGTGCGGATTGAGAGAGCAACAAACATATCAAATAAAACTGACCTCTATCTCAAATTTTATAGGCATTTTTCTTTGATACTCCAAAAGGCAGTGTAGCAAGCTTAAAGAGTCCTTTCCTCCAGAGAGCCCAAGAAGGAGTCTGTCGCCATCCTGGATCATATCCCACTGTATCACTGCCTGTAAAAAATCAAGTTAAGACGCGCGGAAAATTATACAAAGTCAGAAACGAAATAAAAGAAATGGCAGTCGCAAAATAAGTAAAACACTTAACATACCTGTGTGATAATTCGCATAATTTTGGGTGGCGGCTTTATCTTACCACCATTCTTCATACTCTTCTTGCTTTTGGTGTTGGCCACTGGTGAAACGTCCATCGCTTCATTCGGCGTGGAAAGGTCAGAAGCTTTTGGCTTGGTTTCAAGTTGAGACTTACTTCCTCCATTCTCCAGAGCACTCGAACCAATCGCAAGGGAAGCAGTTGGCACAATGTGTGGCGCCGACGATTGACCCCACTGAGAGCTGTCGCGTGATGGCTTTTTCTTTTCTCGTTTTTCCACGGCCGCAGGAAGTTTGTGATTGTAGGCCTGCTTTGCAGTTGGGGGAGCATCTGTTTCAGTAGAGGCAGAGTTGATGTTGATTGAATTGATTCCCTCACACGATGGCGATTCGTCGCAGTCCATGTGTTGAATATCATTATTTGAAATATTCCCCTCTTCGTTGGAAGCAAGTCCCGTCATGGCGGACAAATCACGTTTTCGAGAATTCACTGATCTATCTTCATCTTGCGTGGTTGCTTCATAGTCCAGAATAAATTTCTCAATAGGCATCCATTCATCTTTGCCATTGTGATAAATTTTACATTCAGAACTAAGTTCACCATCTTCGAACCCTGCTTTGATTTCGTCAAATGGAGCCTCTCCCATGTGCTCCTCTTCCTGGAATGCCAGAAGATCGGATTTAGGAACAACTGGCGGAACACTATGAGACTGCATCTGCTCCCTATCAAATGATTCCACAGTGGGATTTTCATCCACTACCTCATAGGTTGTACTGACGTCTCCTTCCATCTCATTATCCCCCCGCTTGCCATCCATCCTCACACCAATCCCTCCCAAAAGAGCATCATCATCCATAGTCTCAGGAACTTGATCCAAACCATCCCGCACATGGGGGGCGCACTCTTGCTGATAGACATACCACCGCAAATCCTCGAGTGTATCATCCACCCCGCCTTCGCCCGGATCATTGCCACCACTACTGCCCAACATTCCATTGGCAGAATTCATTTTCTCTACTTCGGATACAAAGCGATGATCTCGTTTGGCGGCTTCCAAAATGGTATTTGCATTGTTCATGGCTACATCAAGTCTGGCACGGCTAACACCCACAGAATCGTACGAGGCAGCACCAGTGCCAGCACTACTAGCGGACTCCCCACTATTATTCGCAGGATGAAATTGTTTCGGAGACAAAATATCAAAATGGCTCAACCACCGCCTCTCACTCTTCCCAAGGGGTTTCCCAAGCCTACTCCAATGACGCCACTCTCCCGTACGATGATCGCATCGATATTGAGGGAGCAATGCCCATCCATTCCTCGCCACCCAAATTAATGCCTGAATGACATAATCAACCTCCTCTTCTCTCAACCCTTTAAAGGGAAGACTTAGACGGGTGTATCCCGGCCGTAGTAATTCGCAGGGTCGGTCGGATCGTAAGAGTGCTCGTTCAATTTTTCGATTGGCATTGTTGGGTACTTCCATGAAACCCCGTTCATTGGTAGTACTAGCACAACTGCCACCATTGGACTTGGATGCGGCAAATGTGGTCAAACCAAGGAGACGTTGAGAATACGGTCCGGCGCATTGACATCCTCCTCGCGATTGAATTCCAAAAACATCATTAAGAATGGCACAGACATAATTATAGTGAAGAAACCTACGACCGCATCGAATCAAGAAGGAGAATATGGGAAGATGTCTTCCTATGCAAGTGGGGTTGTATGGCGAAGACGAATCGCCTTCCTCCGAAGCACTACTAGTGGTTGTTGTTCCGAGCATGATTAGGTTGGGGGCATGATTCTTCAATTCTGCAACCACTCTGTCATATGTGGAACATTCATACTCTAGCAATGTCTTTGGTGGACCCTTTTTTTTCGCTGCAGACTTTCCTTCATCACCACCGCCACTCTTATTATTATTATTTTTATCGACATCATCATCATCATCATTAATAATGGAATGAGCAATCCTCTCATACTCCTTCGCCACCCTCCTCCCCGCCAACATCGCCAATCCCACCCTCTGTATCCCGATCCCATCCGGAGTCCCACCCTCATACCTCTCTATCCTATTGGACAAGAATCGATGATCCTCATTGGTCACATAAAACACCGTTCCACCACCGGAGATGGAGGGTGGATTGGTCTGCGAAATCAAGTGTTTTTTAATAATGAGTACCCCGGGGGTGGATGTGCCTCCGAAGCATTTATGGGGAGAAAAGTAAATGGCGTCTTTCGAGGGGTTGAGCGTTTCTCCTTCTTTCGGTTCAATGATATCCATGCTTCTACCGTCCTCCACCGGTACTCCACCGGCAGCACCCGCAACGACGACGGGGGGATTCATATCCATTTTCAAATACGGAGCACCGCTCGCATAATCAAAAAACGCCAAACAACCATACCTATGCAAAATCATCGCAATGCCATCCACATCGGCGATCAATCCCGTCACATTGCTCGCCGCGGAAAAGGCACCCATGCGCAATCGATTCGAAGCGGGCGCATACCGGGGAAGTCGGAGCAATCGTTCGAGTTCTCGGAGATCGACCATGCCATTATCGGAGGGTCGTTCGGGGATGGCGACGACTTCGCAGCCGGATTCGCGCCATGGGAGGAGATTGGAGTGGTGTTCGTGGGGTCCCACAAAGACCACCGGTCGTTTGTCCATCGTGGTAGCAGCGGTGGTGGCAGTGGCGGCGGCAGCATTCACCGCCCCCCTCAAATTCAAACAATCCAGCAGCACCCCCACCGCCCCCGTGACGCCATTCCCGCAAAACAAGACGCTGTCCGCGCTCGCCTTTCCCGTAATCCTCGCCCCCGTGCACTCTCCCACGATCTGTCTTGCCTCGCTCACAAAGGCGGTGGATTGACTTCCGGTGTAGGTGACGTTGGTGTGGGTGTTGGCATGGCAGGGCAGGGAGGTGGTGCGGAGGTATGTTTCGATGGAGGATAGGGGGCGGTGGGAGGCGGTGTGGTCGCAGTAGATCAGGGGGATGGGCGTTCCGGTGTGGGCGAGGGATTGTTTGGAGGTGTTGTTGTTGGTGGTGGTGGGAGTTTGAAAGGGGGAGATGAAGGTGGGGAATTGTTGCTGTTGTTGTTGCTGCTGCTGGTTGTTGTTGATGTATTTGTTGTTATCATTGTTGGCGGGAGGAGGATCGATAATGACATCGGCCGCAAGAAGAGAACGAAGTTGATGGATTTTATTCCATGCTTCTTCCGCAGACGACGGTGGTGATGATGATGACAACGACGACAATGATGATGCCGGGGTGGCACCTTGTTTAGTAGTAGCCGCACCATTGGCCATGGATGGAATAATGGCCCACACATCTTCGGCGAGGGAGGAACCGCATTCCATTTCTACGGTTTCTGGTGGTTTGGAGGAGGTAGTTGTTGAATTTGGATTCATATTATATACTTAATATATTGCACTAAATTGAACTATTTCTTTTTTATTTCTTGATTTCTGTATTGTGATGTTGTTGTTGTGTGCGTATGGCAGCTGTGGACATGGTTGG
The DNA here is from genome assembly GCA_036939335.1 of Conticribra guillardii. Classification (NCBI taxonomy): domain Eukaryota; phylum Bacillariophyta; class Thalassiosirophyceae; order Thalassiosirales; family Thalassiosiraceae; genus Conticribra; species Conticribra guillardii. Next base: position 12,996 of record JALLAR010000687.1, read on the forward strand.
ATACTACCAAATGATAATGATGATGATAATAATGTTGTTGCTGTTTAGTTGTTGGTGGTGTTGTTATTATAAAAGTTAAAACGGAACAAAACAATGTGAAAGCGCGGACAGAAAGAATGTTGAGATGTGCGCATAGTATTTTACTACTATTGCGTAGAGTAGATGATAGTAGTATCTAGAGTAGCAAGACATCATCATAACGCGATCTTTTTGTTCTTCTGCGTGATTTTTGTGTGGACGCAAAGTGCTTCCCTATTTCAACATAGGAATCAATACTTCTTAATCTGAAGATCTTGACACTTGACACTTCTTTTAAGACTGTCGCCCCTAAAAAAGGAAGGGGGTAAAATTTGGTCTGTCCATGTCCTATGTATTTATCTACGCACTCCTAGGTACTCTCTAGAATAGCACCATACCTGTTAGTCGGAGTCGAGTCGACTGTGTCACACATCGCTGCTGTCACGTGTCCG
>JALLAR010000688.1:0-13461 GCA_036939335.1 Conticribra guillardii
AAAAAAAGCGCCCCCCAGATAAAAAAGGGCGTCTTGATGCGAGTACTGAAGAGTGCGGACGAGGACGACCGTGCTCGCAATGTCAGGACGGACAGACCTTTTAGATGTCAGTGTTCAGTGGTACAATAGTCGCAATAGTTAGTAGTAGTGCCCGGCGACCGGCGACGGGCGACCGAGCGATGCCGACGTACCTAGTATCGTGTATCGTACGCGAAGACCAAAAAATGGATGATGGATGCCACATAACACATAGTAAAAAATCCCAACGATGATAAAAAAATTTGGATTTTCAACACCAAACAATATTGTAGAGGCATAGAAACAACGGGTTAAAAATGAACGGAGAAGAGAGCTTTCAACAAGCCGGCGTAGTCATCAGCGACAAAGACCTCCAATCTCGTTTGAAGCTCATTCGTCATTTTGTAGCACGTTCAATTCCCACACAACCATTTGAGGACAGCACTCCTGCATTAATCCCATTCCACGAAAACGACGACGGTATAGGCAGTGATTTTCCATCCAATGGCAATGGTAATATTGAAGGCTTCTCGGGAGGAGGCATCATTATTGGGAGCGCAAGACACGCCGCTAACATTCCACTGTTGCAATCGATGAATGTCGTTGCTGTTCTCAACTGTGCGTCGGGTGGCATAGCCCGTCTACCAGTGGATAAATTGGAAGAATGCGGGATAAGATATGCATTTACCAATTGCAGACAGGATAGTTATAGCTATCCAATCTTACACGAAAAGAAAAAGATTTCCAAGAAGGACACTTTCAATGTAAGATACGTTTGCAGCCAGCATCTGGAGATTTCCAATGCATTATTTGCTGATATTCGACGTGAGAATGCATCACGAGATGGGAGTAATGCAAGGAAAAAAGCGGGGAATGTTCTCTTTTTTTGCGTCGCTGGTCAAAATCGATCGGCTGCGCTAGCAACAGCAACCATGATGCTTCACGGGAAACCATTGGAAAAAGTTTTGGAGCATTTTTCGAGGCAACGCCCATTTGTCCTCGAAAATGTCGGATTTCAGCAACAATTGGTGGAGTTGGAGGCAATTGTGAGGAAATTGCAAACTCATGGCGTATCACAACTGTTCCGTGAACAATTCTCCACTCATTGGGGATTGCTTCAATATGCGTGTGCTGTATCAATTCCGAATAAAAAAGTTCGCATACTGGGCGAAGATGAAAATGAAGAGTTGGTGCCAATCTCAGCCATGGCATCTCCATTGACACCTATTCCTCGTTCGGAATCTGAGTTTGACGTACTAGCTGGAAACAAGGTCGAAATTGAACTGCTCATTCCTGGATTGTGCACAATGGAAGTACGTATTCCTACTGAGAGTACCATATCTGAAGTAAAAAAGTGTTTGATTGAGCACGCGAACAACAATTTGCTTCGTCATGATCAGCGACCTGCAAAGGTTGCCAAAGCTTGGGTAATACTGGCAATGTTTGGATATGATGATATGTATGATATTCCGTTGGAGGTGGAAGCTGTAGAATTGAAAGTGCAACTGGAGCGAATGCAGTCAATGTTTGGATTAAAGTCGGTGTTGAAAGGTGAAATGTACACACGTTTAACTTGTTCATTGTTTTACTATTATTCATTCTAATCTTACACTATTTGTTTTTGCTGAATACCATAGATGGTGAGCCGCGTGTTACGTGGAATGAACGATGCCGCTTTGCCCTTGTCATATTCTCTGTTACGAGACTTCCTATGGTACCTTCCTCGAACTCGCTTTCGGATAGCAGCAGAGTTATGGACTTAGACTCTGATAGCATCGATGATGGCGAGGATCTATCACTGCGTCCTGATCAAGAACCATGGACATTTGTTCACAAGGAACGACCAAATGCTCCTGCCACTCTACTTGAAAACACCTTACGCAGCACCCATCTGCGTGCTTGGGACTTTGTTACGGGCGAGGCTCTTGCATCAAAAGTGCCGACAGTGTTTAGTTTTGCAGACGATCCTCGTGACAGACGTGCATTTATGATGGTTTCTCGATCAGCGAATACAATACAGCAATTCGATGCTCCTGGCGAAGGGGATATTTTAGGAATGGGAGAGAATGCAATTGTACATCGAGCGCAATTGAGTTTTACCACATCCAGTGGTTCACATCGTGACGATGGTTGGACATCTGTTAATGTGGGTCTTCAGAATAATAAACTAGGTGACAGTCAGCCAAATGCAAAACATGAAGATATAGAAAAAACACCACGGGAGGACTGGGACGCTGCAATTAAAAGGCCTTTCAGCCTCTCCAAAATGCTAGTGTTTCTGCAAAACTCATCCGAGGCTGGACTCGCCAAGCGTCTGCGTCTTGCAAACCTCCTGAACTCTGATGGAAGAGTACTTTACTTTTATGGGCTTGGTCTTGGGTTATCCACAAATGCATACAACCACAACCAATACAAATTCGAGCTCATGTTGCTCTCCAAGTATGAAGAAGTATTTTCTACATACACAATGCGAAGATTCATTGAGGAATATGTAGCAACACCTAGTTCTGTGGATGAAAATCAACGCTCTGCAATTCAAAAATTGCAGTCTGATTTTTCCATCACATCTGTCAAAGTATTTCTTGTAAGTTTGTTGAATGCTTTCAGAGATTTGACGTTGATGGGAATACAAGCCTTTGACTTTAACCACTTGAACAATGTTTTGGTTTCAAGAGATTATCGCAATGTTCGACTCATTGATATAGATGGGAACGCACAGGGGTCGGTGCACTATCCTTCAATTGAGAGTTTTGCAACAGGTCAGCTATCTCCCAGATTATTGGTACCTCCACCACAAAAACCTTGCCTAGACGTGGATTTGAATATTCTACTTCCATCAGTTATTGAAAAGCTCATATTGGGCAAAGGACGCGGCCCAAGTTTTGTAAGCAACATTAGAAGTGAAATATGGCGAGCTGAGGAGAAGGATGGTAAAAAAATGATTCAAAAGATTTTGCTTGACAATTTTTATCCTGGCACAAATGAAGTTGTAGCCAATGATGAAGTCAAAAACAAAGCTCTCAAACATACCAAAAAGGTTGCTGAATGGTTTTATGCATTGTTGAAAAAGAAAGCTCCGTGGTTCAACTGGACAAATGATATCTATGATGCTATGCGATGCATTGATCACTTGCCAATATCATAATCTTGGCAATTGCGTTACCCAATAACTTCTTATGATGTAATCAACGACTATTGTGGGATCTTTGATTTGAGTCATGGCTTTTTCAATACTGTTTTTTAGCATGCTGCCAATTCATGGATAATGGCTATTAGTAAATATGTGGTGCTCTACCTATTTAATTATAGCACAAAAACTTGCCAATCTGGTTTTTGGGGCAAAAATCTCTTGATGCACCTTTTAGTGGTTTGCATTAAAATGTATAAATCATGTGAATATATATCTGTCTCAGATCTATATTATTAATTTTGATTTCATCTGCAGCTTGTTCAATGCACACAAAAGATCTTCTGCAAAAGTTTGAAAGATATATCAGCACATGCATATTCATTCATATTAGTTTTTTGAAAGCTTGGATGCAACCACTCCTTGACAAGAAATCATGTTCTGGCCACTCAGTGGTCAGAATCATGTTGGATAGATGTAGGTGACCAAACACAGGATTTAGGGGATTTGTATAACTCCACAATAATTAGGAATACACACAAAAAACACTGACACAAACACAATCAGATGGTTGCACTATGTTTGAAGACTTTTGGGGAACAATTAGAACCTAGAACATAAACTATGTGATGTCTTTCTGAGGGAGCATACACATTATTGCAGATGAGAATGAAATAATTCCCAATAAGAGTCACCAAGAGGATGAGTGGAGTATTACCAATGATGAGAGGAGAAGAGAGAAGTCATTCTAAGGATAACGCAATTAGCCTGAGCTGAGTAGTACCAACAATGACCATGTCAATGCCGATGTCAATGAGATCAGTTTAGACAGAAACATACTCTCTGACGAAGAGGTCTGCAATAATGATGCAAGCAGTCACTCTGCTATTCTTCCCGGGGGCTCATCAACTTCTTTGTAGGTGGCAAGAAACATGTTGGTCTTTGTTCCAATTTATTATTCATTTTTTTAAAGGGAAGAAGTCATTACTTTCATTTTAAGGTTTAATTTTGATTAGCGCAAGTTCCATATGTGTTATTACAAGAACCTCCTTGTGATGCCTATTTTTTTAGGGCCTGGTGGGTCTCAAGCAGTGGGAGAAACTGAGTTTCACAGGAAGATAGATACTCTTCTTCAGAGGGAACTACTAATTTGTTCATGTATGTATTGCATAGAACTTTGGTATTATATGTGTTGATGTGAGAAACACCAGATTCAAGTAAGATTGAAATCATAATCCACAATTTGCATATCTCAAGAGGGAATGTAAGAAGAGTCTCAAGTAGGTTGTAAAAAAGTCCCATCAGCAGCAGGGAAAAATCCCATTGATTTCTGAGAGTCTTGATAGGGATGAATGCAGTTGCAACTTTGAGCTTTGGTGAATGTGTGTATATCAGCCATTAATTTCCAATTGAGATTTCCAAAGAGAAGCTCTTTCACATTGGCATGGCGTTTATATTATTTATATTCCACCGTGGTTGTTATCCTGATCCTGAGCCAATTGGATTTGTGTTTTTTGCTATATTGAGAAATTATTGTTATTGACAGTCTGGTCATCCACGATCCAGGATGTTATAATGCAATACACTATCCTTTTGAAGGAGGCATTTCTTGCATCTCACTTCCTCTCTGCTTCTACCTTTGCTCCCATGTTTTCTAGTTTTTGGGTGACCAGTCCCAGTGCCCAGTCCCAGTAAATGTCCAGCCATGCATAACGCATAACGCATAGTGCCTTGCCATTGCCATGTTCAATTTACTATAAGTTGGAGAGGAGATACTCATATTTTCATTTTGTGCAGTTTTTTTTCATTTTAATAGTAAGTGCCGTTTGATTGCTCAGTGAGCCCATGAACCCTACTCTACAGAAACAGTTTAGGAGTATTGTATTTTTGGTTGACAAAGGACAAAGGTGGGGAAGAGAAGGACCATAAAAAACATTTGGTGTTTTGTGTTTTTTATCAATGACTTGAATCTTTCATGAACGAAGATAGTAGTAGTATCCCGATTTGTCCTTGTATCGGAATTTTCCCATATCTACTCTACTCTCTATTATTATTTAGAGATGATACTTAACCTCGAACGTATCGTACGTAAACACGTATCTAGTATGCTCTATGTTAGTAGAGGTACATAGGTAGAGGTTATGTGTCCGGGTCCACCTGGTTTCAACTTCAAACTCATACAACATCATCATGTCCCAGGCAGGGTCTATGTATTTGGCGCATGCTATTATGACGTAATCAAGAATCTACTGGCTATTTTTCTTTGATTGGCGCATGCTGTTTTGAATCACGACTCAGAATCAATCAACCTACAAACTTTGTACTGATTCCTAAAATGGAATGAAATTGATGGCACGCGCTTTGACACAATTTCTCCTGCAACTTTTGCAACTTCCAACGCGAGAATCACCAACGCGAACTCCATCCTTGCTTCCGTCCTGTTCCACGCACGAAAAGCTACGAAAAGGCACGCTTTGAAGGCTCTTCTCCGGCCACCGGTCTCCCTCATGATCGTGCGATTTTCCCAAATACGCGGTCTTTGGTCTGGACCTCTGTGGACCCAACATCCAACGATCCAACTGGCCTCTTCCTCTTCCCTCGACATTGTTCTCGAATCAATTTCCCGACAATGATCAGTAATATTTTATGACCGCGGCAAAGCTTGTGCAACTAAATAATAATCTGCATTGTTCATAAATTCAAGTCAATCACATTAATAATTTCAAATATGGGTGTCAGTCGCGTTGCTTCTTCGATGAAGCAAGAAGTTTCTCAGCAAGCCACTTTCGAGAAGAAAATGCTCTGCTCGTCCAGTTCCTCGTGCCCGCAGAACGAACTAATCAAATGCGATGCGTGTCCATATTGTCCCGATACCTGCGACAACGTCTCATCCTGCCTGCCATGTCAAAAGAAGCGAAATCAGCCGAAGCATTTAGAATGTCGAGGTCCAGAAACAAGTTGGCTCATGGAAGCACTTTCACATATTATTAGCCCCGTGCCAGCCGAATCGCACGACGACAATTCCCAAACGAAGACTTATTCCATGTGTCAGTTAAAGAGACACAATCATGCCGATTCGGCGTGGATACTAGTCGGGGACACAATTTATGATGCAACACCTTATATTCGTAGCCACCCTGGAGGAACGACAACAATTCTACGGAAGACTGGTGGGGCTGCAGATTGTACCGAAGACATGAAGTTTCACTCCAAGCGAGCCCAGAAAGAATGGAGAAAACACAAAATTGGGATGCTATGCCATTGCCCTCGGTCTGCCTGAACATAATGTTTACTATGTATCTACCTACTGTTTAAATCGTGTTTGGAGTGATTGTATTCACCTGTAAAATAACCAATATTCTTAGATTTTTTTTAATGTGTCGTGCCCTAAGGCCCTGGGGATGTTAGCATTTCTTTTCGAGCAGTAGTAAGGAATTGTTGGCAGAATCGTGACAGGTAGGGTTCTAATATCTAATAGGGCTCTGTGCCAGAGTGAAAAGACGAAGTAAGAAGAGAACATCAGGAGAAGTTTTTTATCTTAGTTTATCTTAGACAATACTAAATATGTAGCATGGATCCGTGAGCACCCGGGAAATGTCTCCAAGGCCAGGAATGGCGACCCTAGAATAGTAACACATGGTGACAGGAAAGACTAAGTTCCAGGAATCTAACGACGGAAAAGCCTAATATCTTCCTCAACTTTGGTAAAGCGAGAGTTGATATGGTCAATCTCATCATTATTCCCTCCAACAAGACCTTCAAGAACCGATTTATAATGATCAATTCGAGTTAATAGCCCAGCTGAGTTGATCGCCCGTGCGAGCTATAGATAGAGAAATCAATAAATAACAGTATACATTGGTCAGAATTAAGAACATGATAAGTTGGAAGTTTCCTTTACTAACAAGAAGGCTGCTCACCTGCACTGAAGGAGTGCTGGACAGATTACTGTGGGTAAGATGATCTGAACCATTGTTTAAGAGCGCATCTGTGACCCATAGCTCAAGTAGCTCACTAATGCTAGAAAGTCTTAGAAGTCTACATAAAGAAATCGCACAAATGATGAAGTGAGAGAAATTCATATGAGAAGAGAACCGATTGCTCGCAAATAATTGCCTAAAGCGTTTAAAGAAGAAGTTGCCAACTTCAGCATTTGCAAACTTACCGTCTTGCAATGACAGCACCTCGAGGGGAAGCACTCAGATTCTTTTGAAGCGAATCATATGATTCAAGTAAGGAATCGAATGGAACTCCAACCTCAATTATGGTTTGTAGCGGCCATGGTTGAGATGGTGTGTCAGGACGAATTTCATCATAAATTTGGCGTAGATCTGCAGGAAAGGAATGCAGAGGTATTTTTTAATCAGGATTTTTCAGCTGATGACTTAACAGACATGTGCTCAATCATTGCAAGTTTTCTTACCTTCCAGTTCCTCCACAATAAAGTCCAAAGGAAATGTGTAATCTGCCCCTTTACCAAGAAGCTCTTTCCCTATTCCAGCAACACGGCTTCTAAGACGCGGGATCCATTCACCACAATCAAACTTTTGCAAATTACCACCAGCATCCTCTCCATGAACAATCGCTGCTTCTTCAAATAAAGTTCCTTGTTTTAGTGCTCTCAAAAAATGAGCAGCAGACTCAGAACTTGTATGACAGGGAAGCACTTCTTCGCATATAATATTCTTCCAGAGAGTACGAATTTTTTCACCATCATTATGTTGACATGTTTGAATGATGAGTAGGCAAACATCAAATAGATTCAGAGCACATGCATATTCATTGTAAATGTCAGATACATTGACAAGGGTGTAAGTCAATGAAGTTTTTTTCGCAGAACTGAGATCAGTATTTTCAGATTGCTCCACTGTTGTGAGGACTCGACGCTGAATTGTGGCAACATCAATTTTCTCTCCAATGTTTTTTATTCTGTTGTTCAATTCATTCACAGACACTTGCTGCTCCTGAAGACCGCTGTTCATTCCTTGATCAAAGGTTCGATTGAAGCTCCTGCTTACATTTGTTCTGGAATGACTTGCTTTAAGGGCAGAATCGAAAGAACCTGCTGCTCGTGTCAGGCATTCAATTCTTTGATCTAAGTGCACTTTCTGATCAGATTCTGCTCTCTGTAACATGATGTCCCCTGCAAGTACGTTGCGTCCATGGAAGGAGTAGTATCGCCAGAGAATATGATCATCTTTCTTCTCGTTCAAGAGCCAGTTTTCAAGGGAAGAACTGTCAATTCTTAGTAAGGTGTCAACTTGGTTTGTTTTCAGCAGGTGCTCATAGAGCAATCGAAGGAATTTCACATCAGACGAGGAGGCACAAGACGCTACCAATTCATCTGCCAAACGATTATTCAGTGCCCCTCCATTTCCTAGAAGTTTAGAAATATAAAAGAACACAATGCTATGACATGTACGCAAACCATCTTGAGTATTTACATCAATGCCGTTCACAATTGCTTGAGAGCCAGGGGTCTTTTGATCTCCTGATAACTCAGCTGGAGGACGATGATAGAGCCCCCTCTCCCAGTTCAACATATCTTCAACACGACTTTCTCCCAGCTCCTTTCTTTCGTCACGCTGGACTTTAGCCCCGCCGAAGTTTGATGCGCAAATCAAACACACATCAGCCAAACCCTTTGCATTTCCTAGTTTCATCAAAACATTTGCAGCTAGAGCAAGCGGGCTTCCAGCATCAATTGCAAAAGTTGCAATATCCTCCCACGTGTCGGTGCTGTTCTTTGGAATTGACCTTCCAGCAACTATATTAGGGTTGTACCAATGCCTGGCAGCTGAACGCAAAAACATGGCTGCTTGGTTTGCGAGCTCAGCACGTCGGGGAGAGGAAGGTGGTAGAGATAGCGCATCATTAGCATTTCTGAAGCCAGAGTATGTCAGTCTCGAAGCAGAAGAAAAGAAGAGGTAGCACTTGCGTGATAATGTATCAGCTAGCGAGTCTCCATCGGTTGAGAAACCACTGACTAAATTGTTATCGGCTTGGCTGACAAGTGCATTCAACAGAGCTTCCACGCGCTGCTGACCCTCTTGACGTGTAACTAATTGGTAAAAAGTCAAGCCATGAAGGAGACCCCATTGTACCTCAGGTAGAGCGGGGGTTGAATGTGCGCGCTTGAGGCAGGACATCAGATCAAGCATTTGAACGCAACGGCTCAAAAGCCGATATAAAGAGTGCATGTTGCGCTCTTCGGTTCGAAAAGCAATTGTTTCTCGCTCTTTTTCAGTGGAATATTGAGCCTGAGCACCACTGTTGATACGTTGCAAAGCACGTGAATGATTCTGCATTGCACGAGTGATAAGGCCACCAGAGCTTCCGTCTTCATCAATGTCCATAGCATCAGGCGAGCTTTTGTTAGAAAGGCCTGGTATAGAGTTCACTGCTGGTACAAAAACCTTCCTCATCAACTTTTGCAGAGAGACAAGTGGCTTGCGGATGTCATCAAGTGTAGAATCGTTTAACAGCAACTCTACTTTCGCTGGGAGAGATGCGTAGTAGTTGGAATACACCGATTTAGTATGAAGTGGACGCCCCTCTGTGACTACCACTGCTGGTTTGTACCAGAAAGGACGCAAAAGACGGGAGAAGAACTTCACCAAACCATCATAGAGTGATGATGGCTGGAACTTGTATGCACTAATAGGATCACACCCATCTCCAGAAGAGGGACCAACTAGCTTCATCGAAGGGACGTGGGCATGGCAGAGTGCAGCTTGTTCAGCCTTCTTTTTGAGCAAATCGCTGCTCGAATTACTCGTAGCTAGTGCAAAGCACATAGCGCAACCCTCAACATACCCATAGCTAGCAAAAAAGTTTCGAACCAAATTGTCTTTTGCCATGTTGGTTGCCCGCAAAAGCACTGTCGCAAGGTTGTTAAGAAGTGAGGAGTTGTGAAAAAAATGCAAACCGCCAGCATTGAGAATAACAACGGATCCAGATCCAGGGGGCAAAAGATGTTGTGTCGCCTGAGAGTTGAGTGGTGCCGCAGATGGTTTTAGTAACCAGGACGGAAGCCTCGCTGATTTTGCAAGAGAGTTATTTGTTTGTTGTCTGGTGATAGTCCTGGTTGTGGACCTAGTTTCTGCTGCAGAGCTGCTGAATCCATTCTGATCGCAACCATGTCTAAAAGAAACCCTGTAAGTAACAGAAGGCCCAAACCCATTTGGATCTGTCAATATGGTGCCCACGTGTTCACCTGAGCCTTGACCACTCCGCAGGTAGTTGGAGAATGCTGACAATGCAGAAGATATCACTCCTCTTCCAGTATTATTAGAAACAACCAATGACGAAGCACCGTTAGAATAAAGGGTCTTTCTACTACGAGACATGGGCGGAGTGAAGGATGACATCAAACCTATCTGAAGCTCAGTATCTGATGGAGTTTCTGAGTTCATCAACAGGTTCACCACAGAACATTGTTTACGAGTGTTGGCTACGATATCATACGTCCTTCCACCAGGGAGGACTGGGGATCTGGAACCTCCAATGCCCGCCATTGGGAGAAGTACAGACTCACTAATTCCACCTGCGCTAACCAGAGAAGAAGGTGAACTTGCTGTGTTCGTAGTGAGAGCCCTGGCCGAGGCGCTAGAAGACTCAAGTAACCTGGCGGCAAAGTCTGGCAATGCAACAATAATAGAATCTCCTAATATTTGCCTGGAAGAATTGCTGCTCTCGGAAGAAGGTGAGAAAAACCCATCAGACGAGCCATTTTTGTCACTGCGACTATCCCGGGGGTTCTTTTTGTCCAAGTCTAATGCAAGAATGAAAACACCCTTCCCATAAAAGCTCTTCACGACGTCACCTCCAGCGCTAAGACCTTTACCATTACCCATGATTTGTGTATTGAGAATACCTGGTGGCATACCACTTCCAGCCATACCATATTGGCTGATTGCAGAGGGAGCCAGTTCAAACCTGAAACCATCATTTCCATCACCAGAAGTATACGGTAGTGGGGCACGAATATGACAAAATGTCATCTTTTTGCTAGGCCTTGTGCGAGCTAACTCAGAATTACCACCTCTGACGGAATAGCCAAAACCTCCTTGAGAAGCCTGCGCAGAATTTATGGAAGATGAAGAGAGTGACGAAAGATAGTAACGTAATCCGCCACCAGTAATTGCCACAAGACTCAACGATTTTGATTCTGCACCAGGAACCAGATGAATGGACACAGGATGAAGTATTCCTGCAGAGTTGGTAGTTTGATTTTTTAATGGTCGTGAAGAACTCTTTGATGCCGAAGAAGCCAATCTAGATTCCTGATCGTGCCTCTTGAGTATTTCACGAGCACCTTCCATACTACCCAAACCAGCCTGCGCCGATCCAATTCCTCCCGGAAATGTAATGGTGCCAAGTTCAACTGCATGAGAAGTTGCAGGGGGGTACATTCGACCGCGTGAAACAGATTCGATGTATAATTTAGCAGATGCCACAGCATCAAATACGCAAGCCAGCCTTGGCGGTGATGTCGAGGCCGAAGGAATATTCGACTGCAATGACGACCCGTTTGCACCAGATTGAGAATTTTTTTTGTCCGGCAACGGATTCAAATCATAGGCACAAATAACACCATTTGCACCCAACGTATAGAGACAAAATCTTTCTTCATCCATAAGTAGTGATACAATCGACCCCCCTTTCCTAGCTGCAGCTTCAGTGCTGGATCCAAAAATACCAGATGCCACACGGACTAATGCCCCAGGAACCATCGACGACACCAATGCAGGTGCTGCAGAAGAATGATTGATTTTGCGGCATTTTCGAGCCCTCTGTTCCCCACTATCATCCAATGATCCAAATGTCAAGGCTGAAAAGACGCGTTTTCCTCCATTCAATAAAGCATTTCCGGACCAATTGCCGCCATTTCTTCCATTTGAAAATGTTTTAGACAGGTCAAACACCCCTCGGCCATCAAAATAATCATCAATTGCAGCTTCAATAAACTCTGACCCAGAAACATTTGACGATGCGTAAGAACCAAATTTGGGACTGTTTCCTTCGTAAGACATTTCATAAAGGCACCCATCATAACCACCCATAAAAATGCGACCATCTTTCGATCCACAAACAGACATCAAAGGAACAGAATCAGTAGGTAAAACAAACCGAGTTGGGATCAGCCGGAGTATGGAATCCGCCCCATGACGGAATCCATCATTTGTTTCCTCCGCATCTGAAGACTTTTCACGCGCAAGGGCACAGAGTATGGCTTCCTCCGGGGTAGTGACAACAAGGCACCATTCCACAGCATCTTTAAAAACGCCTGTATTAAATCAGTTGTCAACAAATTGATGAATCAAACCAGTTAAAACAATGAACACGACAGTAAAGAATTTTGATTGCAATGTAATTCCATCACGCACCTTTCTTTGGACACACAATCCCTACGCTCAAGATACACTGCCCACTTGGCACGGAAAAGCTACAAAAATCCTCCCGATTATCCAAAGCACTGCTCGGAACCGCTCCCCACGACAATGGCCGATCCAAATCTCCATCATCAGATTTGTAAGACCACAGGAACAATTTTTCATCCGCACTCAACCAAACTAAATTAGCTTCGGGGAATATTCCCATTAAGGTTGTCGATTTCGCTTTTTTCGCTTCGTTGGCCAAGGTTGTTGGGAGGGGGGTGGATCGATCGTGTTGCAAAAATGAAGTTGGTGGAGAAGCGACAAAGGTCTTGGAAGAAACATCGGTAGATCGATCTTCTGATTGTGATGGAGTGTTTGGCGATCCACCCTGCTGGCCACTCCCACGAAAGGGGCCGGTACCAAAAGGAGACCCGATCCCGCTCCTAGGAGATTGTTGCTGATTGCGGCTGTTCTCGCTATTAGTAGCTTGTCCACCCGCAGTATCCGAACCCTGAGAAGACGGAGACCCGGAACCCGCACCAGACGTTTTCGACATAGAACCAATTCCATCCCCGTCCACCACGTGATACCGATGGGAGGCCGCACTCGATGATGAGATGATGCGTCGATACAAATCGGCATCAGGGGCGGATTCATCGTCGCGGAGGGCCGAGAGAATTTCGTTCGCTGCTAGTGACAAAGGGTGGAAATCATTGGCGATGTAGGGGTCTTCGGAAGGTGGTCTGTTGTTGTTGTCGCCTCCTCCTGCCATGGTGGAGCCGGGGGTGGTGGCGACACCGGGCGTGTTCATTGTGGGCGGCGGCGCGGCGTTTTTGTGATTTGTGCCTGTCTCCTTTTTGTGCTCAGCAGTACATACTACCATATCCAAGCTTCGAAGAAGGTTGAGCTCCTTTAAAAAACAGCTCGCTCGCAAAA
>JALLAR010000689.1:0-13445 GCA_036939335.1 Conticribra guillardii
GAAGTCTACACAATCTTTTTGCTGATCAATTTCACTTGTGACACAGTGCATATTTAAGCTCAGATCAGTTGGATAAACATTTTGATGTGCCAATCTTACGGTTACTGTGTCACTATGAGTGGATCTTGTTGAGTTAATATCAAGAAAATCTCTGATGAGAATGTTGCCACGTGAAGGTTCAAAATCCCATATATCCATGCCCATCTTGTCTGTTGTCCCATGCCCATGCTTCCAATTTTCTATCATTTTTTCTGCCCTTGTCATCTTCTTCCCATGGCCTTTCTGCTGCCAAGGAGACAAACTTGAAAGACACCAAACTATGGGGGTAACGGTAGGGGTACCCTAACAAGAAAACACCTGATTGTAAGTTCTCTTCTTCTACATGGCTACACTATGGTTTCATGTGCTTAAAATGATCCTCTCAGAGAACTGATAATGGAAATGGAATGTGCCAGACAAATTAAAAATGAAATTAAGTAGAAATCCCTACATGATAGGCTACTTTAGTCCAAGTTTTTTTGCAATTTAATATACCAGTGACATCACATTTCCTACAGTCGTAGCTGTTTTTAATCATGTTTGATGTCTGGCACATTGCAGATTTAAACTCAGCTCACCAAGCCAGAGAACATCATGGTGGTACTCTTGATTGGAGCTCCAGTAGAAGAAGAGAATTTCTTTGCTTGATAGGGTAACCCGGTAACCCTACAGTTACCCCCTGGTTTGTCATTGAATGACAAAGGGTAGTTCTTGTGTGTATATTAACCTGTTGCATTTTGACACCTGAGGTGCACGCCCCTTTCTCTCCACAGCTCCCACTTTCTATGTACAGGATCCCCCCTTTGCTACATGTTTCTTTGAAACTTTTGCTCTCATTTCTTCACTGTTTTTCCATCTCTCACACCTTCACACTGCACAGCCGTCACATATCTGCCTGTTATATTCTCATCAGGGGGGATATGCTGAAAATTTTGAGGTACATTTATTTGGTAGTTACAGGTATGGACAATTTGCAACGTGCAATAAATTGAACAGCCGGCATACAGACAATAACACATCCAACTCTCTTCTGCTCTCATAATTTCCTCCCCAATCATCGTTTAGATCCAAAAGGCTACATATGGTTAGGCTGAATCAGGAATGCCAGCTGGTTGCTTCTCTTCTTCTGCTGCTGGGATAGGATAAGTCTGGCACACCAAAATGTTCAGATTGCAAATCTGAGTTCATAATTCATAACTGCAATGTTCCAGAGCTAAAATTGATCTACACTGAGAAGTTCTATAGACACATAGAGACAGATAGTATGCCAGTGTACCATTTAGAGCTGTAAAAATTCTCTAACAAATCTCGAGTTTTGAACATCTCAGATTTAGGGCCTGATCATCATCATCATTATTTTAAGCATATGAACACCAACTTCAACTCATCTAGATGAAGAGGACTAATGTTTGGGCTTTTTCTTGCTAGGATAACTACAAAATCAACCACATTCCTCTCCCTTATAGTCATAGATCTCACAGTATATTCCCTTTACCATTCAGGATGTACAATGGCAGCCTCTTCTCCTGCCTTCAGAGTAACCATCATGTTGCTCCATGTGATGGGAACGTGGCTTGTATATTGAATGCCATGCCTGTGGTCTGGTAGTCTGACATGTTGCTATTGGTGATGGTATATGGCCACATTTAATGTGTATTAATGTAGGGTTAAATTCAAATTGGCAATGACCAGAGGCTCTTGCTGTATTCCACTCATATGTACCAGATCTGTCTACACAACATACAGCTTCTTCCCTTTTAAAGTTCTTGTATGAAGAAGTTGACCACTTATCAGTATGCCCCTCAGAATAGAGAATAGTAAGCCCAGGTACAGGTTGAAGTTGAAGTACCTTGTCAGCGTGATTGAAATCTCCTCAGAGATGGGCCATCTCTTTCATCCTTCCCCATGATATCAATAGACAAATAGATGATACTATACTTGATTCATTACTGAAAATGTGAGTTAGTTTAGGACATGGAGTCAAAGGACCAAGCCCAAATTTTTCTTTCAAGGTTGCCGAGACAATTGTTGCCAAAATATCCTCCAATTTCCTTGCTACACAACTAGATATTATGCGTATTGTTGAAGTACTATCACCATAGAATTTAACACTCGATGTGTTATAGGTGTAGAGTTGTGATTCTATGGCAATTGAACATCATGCTGCCATTTTCACAACCATGCACAAGCATAAGATGCAAGCGGTGTGTTGACTTAATTGCTACACCAAGAAGAACATATTCTCCCAGCAAAAATCACCACCATCTGTTGCAAATAAAAATGTGCAATTATTTTACTTCTGCACAGCATTGTTTTCTATTTGCCAATTCTATTTCAGATAGTAGTACATGGCCACAAGGGTCACAAAACAGTAAATAATGTGATTATGTTTTCTTGTGTTTCCGTACTACAGAAGAAGTGATGAAGACATGTCCAATTATTGTGAAAATCAAGTGCTTGAGAACCTCGTCCTATCCACTGTTCAGAGATATATTCCTACATGAAAACTTCAGACCACCATTCACCATATTATATACACCATGATTGTGGTATGGGCTGGGGATACTATTTGCATTATTTTGAGCCCATCTTCCTTGTTTCTAAAAGAATACAGTCATGCGCAGTTTTGTCCCTATTCCAAACTGTCAAATGAAAATACCCATTACCAGTACCAGCACTTGACCACACCCCACTAATTCAACATGTTGATATTTATAACATTGAGCTTTGGCTTTGAGCTTCTCTCATTTAAAATGAAAAAAATGTAATGAGTTCAGGAGAGAAGACCCCCAACTTAATGGAAAACATATGACCAGTCCTCAGCCCTGGCTGACCAAGTAAAAAGCTAAATCCCATCCATTCATTAGCTTCATCTGCATGAACATGTTGAACCCACGACAATGGGGTAATATCTTTGTGTCGTCCTTAAAATTGTTGGGCAGCATTTGTTTCAAAGGATTGTTTGATCTGCTACAACTTTTGTCATAATATAACCTCTTTACCACCATTATGCACTATCACTATCAAGATTGATAGAGGTGCTACGATGGACAGACCATTGATACAAGATGATCTTGGTATGCCATAATTTGTACAGTCGCATGATGATTTTGTGATGCTGGGTTTCATATTCTTAGAGCAATCCTCTTCTTGAGCTGGTATTGTAATGAATCTGGACTTTGAGCCAATTTGAGTTTTGGTAGAAAATTTTGCATGCAAGGCTTGGGGATGTTTCTGACATAGCAGAGGTTCACACAACCTTTTGCCAATCAATTTCAGCTCAGTCAATATTGATAATATGGATTTGAAATCAGTTTAACGAGGCAAAATTTTAATATGCCTGCTAACATTTTCACAACATCAACACCAACAGAGGAAGTGATGAATGAAGACCATTGCCATTGATTGAGATATCATAACACCCCACATTACCCATAATTTCAACTATCATGCACGTTCTTTTTTTTTTGAAGAAAATCCAATGCCACTAGTATGCATACTTGGGCTAAACTTGGGCACTTTTCATTTTTGCACCACTTTCCAAGTTGTCTCCTTCTTAAAACATTAAAATCTTTACATGACAATGATATTTCCTGAGTACCACCCTGGTAAATTATATTTTTACTGCATCACCAATCTTTTACTTTTACTTTTGAATATGTTGTTGTCCTACCCAAACCCAAGCCCAAACCTGATCAATCCTATTATATTGTGTGAATTAGCAATAACAATGTCTGGTTTTACGCGCATGATGAAACCAAAGCCAATGTTTGCTGTGCTGCTTTTTATGATACCCCTTTTTAATTTTTTTTGCTAGAGGAGCAAGAAGGACAAGGGTGCTCAGTTACTACAATACTGTGCTGTGTGCTGTGTGCTGTGTGCTGTGTGCTGTGTGCTGTGTGCTGTGTGCTGTGGCCTAGGTATTGTAGGTCATGCTCTGCAACAAAGAGCAAGAATTCCATAGAATTCCCTAAAAAAATCTAATCTAGATAGATATCTACTACAAAACTCACATTACATGCACCTTGCCCATGTTGTGAATTTTGTAATATATAAGCTACCCGTACGATGGACAGACCATTGACGACGGAACTGATGATCTTGGCGCGCCAAAAATCAGACGTAGGAATACATAATTTGTATCGTACGGTCGCATGCTACTATGTAGATTGTAAAAGTACCTACTACCTACATATGAGATGATGTTCGATATCGTACATTAAAGTTTTTAGATGGCGCATTGCTCACAACCTCTCACAACTTGTGTCTGTGTTTCAAGACGACGACCATAATAATTGCCGAACGCAATATCGTATCGTACCCCATTAGCGACAGTTGTTATTGCATCACATCATAACAAATAGTTCATCAGGGCCAATACTTATCTCGCCGAATCCCTTGGTCAAATCTCAAATCCATTCATCAAATAATAATTCACCACGATAAAGTGGATCCCCAATCATGAACGACGACAGCAATGCCAACAATGGCAATGCCAATAGCAACAACAACAACGAAGAAGTTCCCGGGACTCAATTCTCCCAAGAAGAAGCACACTACGAAGAACCCGCCACCCCCATTCCATCCCGAGAACGAATCATCGCCGGCACTCCCGCACAACGCATCATTGGCAGCCGCAGCGTCATTGGCGGTGGTGGACTGGATCACGTCCCCGCCACTCCGGGCGTCAATCTCCCCCGTGGCATTATAGCCGCCACTCCCGCCAGACGTTCCGCTGCCGAACCAATGATGGACGACGAGGAGGACATCGTTCCGTCATTGAGGGGTGGAGATCGATCCTCCGCGAGATCGATTCGAAGTGCGGCTTCGGATTCCATGCCTTCGATGCGGTCGGGGAGTTTGAGTCGACGAATGCTGGGTGGCAATGCTGGCGGTAATGCCGGTGCTGGCGGGGAGGGAGATGGTGGAGAGGAGGACGACGAGGATGATTTTGATGGACTTGGTGGAATTGGCATCGCATTGGGCGGTCACGAAAGTGAGGAGGACGACAATGAACACAATCCAGACAATCCACAGCAACAGCAACAGCAACCACACGAGGAAGAGCAAGAAGATGCCACCACTCTCATTCGAGGAACCGATGTCCACGTTCAAACTGCGGCTGCGGCATTTCGAGATTTCATCCGTAATTTTGTCAGTGTGGAGGAGAGCGAACGCATGTTGGCCAGGGAGGCAAAGGCGTTACGAAAAAAGAGAAAGAGGGCAAGGGCCGGCGGGGCAGGGGGTGGTGGCGGAGGAGATGGAGATGATGGCGATGATGGAGATGGCAATCATGGCGACGGAGAAAACAGCTGGCTTCCCAGCGATTCCGAAGAGGATAATGACGAGGAGGAGCAAAATAACGAGGAAGATACTCCCAAAACACCAATCTACCTCCAAAAACTGGAACAAATCCTCCTACGAGGCCATTCCAACTCCACTCCCGACTCCCTCACCTCCTCCGCTGCCAATGCCGGAACAGGCCGCATTGGCGTCGCGAGCCTCGACCTCGATGCCCTCCACCTCTATTTCCACTCCCCCTCCTGCCAAAGACTCTACGGATGGCTGGCCGATTATCCAGCAGAAATCGTCCCGCTCATGGATATTTTACTGGGAAGAGAATTGGAATCCCTTCGTGACACATTGCGCTTGCAACAAGAAGAACGACTCGCGGATGCGGAAGCTCGAGGAGACGAACTCGAAATGGAATCTGCCACGGGGATATTGGAACTGCTTCCGGAGGTGCTGCCCAGGGTACAAGTCCGTCCGTTCCACCTGCGGCAATTGTCCCACATGCGATCTCTGGATCCCAATGCGATTGATACCCTCCTCTCCATTCGCGGTATGGTCGTTCGTACTTCTCCCGTCATTCCAGACCTGAAGGTGGCGTTCTTCCAATGCAGTATCTGCGGTCAAACCGAGCAAATCACCATTGATCGAGGGAGAATCGCCGAACCAACCCAATGTCCCACCTGTCACGTCCGTCATGGATACTCGCTCATTCACAATCGATGTTATTTCAGCGATAAGCAAATGGTGCGCGTGCAAGAAACACCGGATGAAGTTCCAGCCGGAGAAACTCCCGCTTCCATTGTGGTGTTTGCGTATGATGATTTGGTGGATGCCGTGAGGCCTGGGGATCGGGTGGAAGTGACGGGTGTGTTTCGTGCCCAGGCGAGGAGGGTGAATCCGAAAATTACAAAGGTGAAGAGTGTTTATAGGACGTATGTGGATGCTATTCATTTTAGAAAGGTTATGGCGCAGGGGTCGAGGGAGGGGACGATGGATGCTCCTTCGAGTTCGAATTTTGTGAATACCAAGGATAGAAAGGAGGAGGATGCGGATGGCGATGATGACGAGAATGGCGATGGGAAGGAGAATCAGCAACAGCAACAACAGCTAGGGAAGGGTGTAGGAACCGATGAAGTTATTCATAGCTCCCGATTTTCTCCCGAACGCATTGCTGACCTGGAAGCTCTATCCCGCACACCTGATGTTTATGATCGTCTAGTCCAAGCATTGGCACCCTCCATTTGGGAAATGGACGACGTCAAAAAAGGAGTGTTGGCCATGCTATTTGGGGGTAATTCTAGGAAGGTGAAGAAGGGTACCGCAGGAAGGAGGAAGAATCGCGAGAAGGCAAGGCAGGAATTGAGGGAGTTGAGGGAAAGGGGCGAGGATATGGATGTGGAGGATCATCCGGAGTTGGAGGAGGAAGACGAGGAAGAAGATGAATTGAAATTGAATAAGCGTGGGGATATCAATATTCTTCTTGTGGGTGATCCTGGTAAGTCATCTTTTGGCTAGTATGTATCATACTGCAACTTTTGACGTCAACTTTTCCCTTTTCATTGCTGAATTATGCATTTGCTCCTTTTATTTTAGGTACCTCCAAGTCACAGCTTCTTGGTTATGTGCACAAGCTATCTCCCAGAGGTGTTTATACATCAGGTAAAGGATCTTCGGCAGTTGGTCTTACGGCATCAGTTGTTCGTGATCCTGAAACACGTGAGCTGGTGATGGAATCTGGTGCACTGGTTTTATCTGATCTTGGTATCTGTTGCATTGATGAGTTTGTGAGTATAAATATAGCATTGTTGTTGTATCCCATTGTTGGTCTGTTGATTTCATGGCAGCTTCTCAAGTCATTTTTCTCTTATCTTTATTCTGCAGGACAAAATGTCTGGAACAACACGTGCAATTCTGCACGAAGCAATGGAACAGCAGACCGTGAGCATTGCCAAGGCTGGAATCATTGCAACTCTAAATGCACGGACATCAATTCTTGCGTCTGCAAATCCTGTTGAGTCTAGATACAACCCATCTTTGAGTGTAGTTGAAAACATTCAACTTCCACCTACACTATTGAGTCGTTTCGACTTGATTTATCTAATCCTCGATTCTCCCAATACAGATAACGACCGTATGCTGGCACAGCACCTTGTTGGTCTTTACTACGAAACTCCCAACGTTGTCGAACCTCCACTTGATCACGGCCTCCTTCGTGACTACATTGCCTATGCACGCGAGAACATTCACCCTGAGCTTAGTGATCTTGCAAGTCGTGAGCTCATTGCTGCATACCTCGACATGCGCAAAATGGGCAGTGGCGGAAGCGGTGGCAGAGGAAGAACCATTTCTGCCACACCCCGTCAACTCGAATCTCTCATCCGAATCTCAGAGTCGTTGGCACGAATGAGATACAGCCGTGTTGTTTCTCGATCTGACGTGAGGGAAGCAGTCCGATTGATGAAGGTGGCAACTCAATCAGCGGCGACAGATCCGCGAACAGGAAAAATTGATATGGATATGATAACCACTGGACGGAGTACAGCAGAAAGAGAGCTTGAAGAAAATTTGGGTGCAAGTCTCAAGGAGCTTTTGGTTGAGCGCAGAGGAAATCGGATGGGTGTGAGTGACATCAAACGCCAGCTCTCTGAAATTATCAACGCCAATGTCCAGCAAGATGATCTTGTTGAATGTTTGCGGCTGATGGAGGCAGATGGTTTAGTGCAGTTCAATGAACGTGCTCAAACGGTTTTCGTTCGCGCTGGAGTGGTTGGTTAGATTTGTTTGTGGAGTTTCAGCGGTTTGAATGCCATGTATGTTAATGATGGCAATGACGACAAGCAGAAGGCAAGTCGCATGCAACTGTCTTTGGGTCGCGCTGCCGGCAAAAGACCAAGGTGCTCATTGTTGAGAACTATTTTCATTTAGGGGTACTCCATTTTCATCAGATTAAGTACATTTTGCATAAAAGATAAGTTCAATACATTTCTACACGAAGACATTAGAGAAAATGCCGTCAAACTATTGGAACAAGGGAGCATATGAATACCCAAACAGAGAGCAAACCACCGGGATACGTAAAAACACGAACTCCGAGGGCGAACTCAACCTGTGGATTCATGTTTCCATGAATTTCAGTCGTCTCAATCATATCTAAAATCTCGTCAATTTTGGTAAATGCAAAATGCAATGGAAAACCGAACACACTCCTTGTCTTGGTGACACTTTCAGGCAAGTTAAAATTCCTAAGCGCAATTGAATTACCCTTCATCCTAGAGTCTTCTAATTTGTCAAGGATCAAAGTCAACTTACTTCCCATATCCGAGCGGAAGCTTGTTGCACCTCTCCGCCACCCACGAATTGCAGTTTTGGTGGCCTCTTTCAACTCATCTTGAAGCTCTCTTGAAGACCGATGATTTGTGGGTGCAAAATGCAATCTCTCCTCTTGTATTGGCATCAAAGTCATAGATGAATGTCCGTGTGCATCAACAAATAGTGGAGCCCACTTTCTTGTATTCGACAGATCGAAGTCTAAGAAAAATGTTCTCTTTTCGTTCTCCAAGTTGGCATAAATATTCTGAGTGATTAATCAAGATTTGCCAAACGAGAAAAGTTAGGGAGATATCATGCCCATATGTTGAATGTTCAAATAGAGAGGACGCGTTTTCATTGTCATTACCTCTTTTGACACTACACAATATATCTTTTGGAGTGGGCAGGAATCATCATCTTGTGAATAATCACATGCTGTTGAAGCATCCCAAAACGTGATTTCTCCCTTTACTTTGCATCTTCGCAATACATACACCTACTCAAATTGAAAGAGGGCCAGAGTCAAAAATCAAATCAAATTGCACAGGTATTGTCTTTCAAGCCCTAGGACTCACAGTTGCGCCCTCCGGAACACCTAACCCAATTGCCAAAAAGACATCGGCGCCATGTTCAACAGGACTTTTCTTGCTCAAGTGCATAAAAAAGTTTGCCAGCAATGCTGAACGTTCTTCGCGATTCCCAGCGTGTATATTGATGCATTGTTGACTTGTCAGGACCATCGCATCTTTTTTTGTGGCTTTCGTCAACGCTTTCCATTCATCGAGGGATGGGATCAAACTTACGTAATGCGCGCAACTCGTCAATGTATCAAAACCATTTGGTGGATTTTGTTCTGTTAGAAATCGGGTAGCAAGCCAACTCACACCGCGGTTATCTGGCCAGAGAACAGGGCAGCAGTGAACCATTGCACCAAAATTCAAATGCGATTGGGCCCATTGCTTTACTCTCGTTAACACGAATGCTGTTTCATTGCTTGGATACTCCGTGCGGCCTTTTTTAGGAAAGCAAGCGTATGGTTCGGTAGTTGCAAACACTCGAAGCATTGTATTTGATCTTGATTGTCGGCGTCGCTCTGGCTCCATTATCGAGATGCGCCTCATGATCTCTTCCTTGTCTCCGTCTTCCTCTTCGTTGGTACCGACCAAGTTGGTGTGGAAGCGGGAACCTTTTGTGTAACCAAGAATTATATCTGGTGTGCACAATTTAACAAACCCATCTATTTGACCTGAACTGAGCACGGACATTAATGGGATAGAGACACTTCCCTATTCACCGTAGCAAGCATTATGTGTCATTTTTGGAAAAAATCTGATGTACATGTCAAAAGTAATGTGACTAGAAGATTCTTACCAGGTATCTATTCTCTGAGAGCTTGGTATTTTCGTCATCATAGAATCCGCCTACATTTCTAACATCATTGGCAATGGCATCAAAGACGAATACTTGCACTACCTCATTTTCGAAAGTGGAAGATGAGACGTCGAAAACCTTTTCGATTATTGCGTCGAGTGGCACTGCAACCGTCTCCTTCCAGCATGGGCTTGTCGACCCATTAGCCACTTTGGTTTTGTAAAACTTCCCCCTGAATTTGATTTTTACCTTTACACCTAAATACTCTTCTTCTCTGGTACTTGTACTAGGTGTAATGATACCAACACCGGAGTCAGCGTTGCTTCCTAACTCTTCAAGTCCAGGGTTTGTGCTCGGGGTATTTTTATTGTCTCCTTCCATCCGAAGCGGAAATGATTTGCCACACACAACCGTTAACAACAATGCATATTTATTTGCTTGATGAATTGTGGGTAAACGTCTTGTGACTATTGGGAAAAGACTACGCTTTCTTTTAGGGAACCATAATTCAAAACCCCCTTCATCATCCTCAAAACGAAAAATACTAGGATCCTGGACAACCTCGGAAAAGTGTGATTTTATCTTTCTTCTTTGCTTATCCTTTACGATGGAATGCTCTTGGATGCTTCTAAAAAACTCAATGACTGTGCGTCTATTTACCATTGTACGTTCTTTGATAGCAACATCTATGGTCTCCTGTTTGATAAGAATCATGCAAGGGAAGTAAATACCATTGTATGTATCCCAACAAAGAGAAACACAGACAGATCAATTTTCTGGCAACACAAACTTACCCCCAAAGTGGTTTCTGCGTCATTTCTAATCAGACTATGATGTCTTTCGCTGTCTTGAACCAATAATTCGTCGATTGGAATGGGTGACGGAATATTAGCATTGGCTTGCCGCTTTTTGATTAAAGCATGTCGAGTTGGCTCCTCGAGCAAACTCTTATTATAAAAGAATGAGCTTGTGGATAGGAGTTTGAACGACATGCCATATTGAAGAATGGGAATGAAGCAATTGAATATATGCGCGTTTTGACTTGAATTATCATTCATTTTTTGTTGGATAGAATTGGATAGATTGGGTTTCTCTGCAGATTGTCGTTTCACGAAGCCACGGTGATCAAGTGACGATCGCATTAGTTTCTTCGAGTGACCTACAAAGGTAAAAGAATGTCGGGACATCTTTGCCGATCGAGTTGCTGGTATTAGACAGTTTTTGTATCTAACACAATTTCGCACTGCAATCAATGCTGCCCCCCGACACTCTCCGAAACATTTTTCAGAAGAAAATTGGTACCATTCTACTGTGGGCACTGGAAGTATTGGCGTTGTAGATTTCAACTTGGCTTTGTGGTAAGCTACAATTACTTTTTCCGGAATGCTGATATAACAGGTAGAAATATTTTTGGCAGGCATGAAGCCCGTTGACAGCATCCAAATTTGAATGCATACATCATTTGGCTGCTCGGACAAATTACAGCGAAATCGATGGCCCAACCTGATAGAAAATGATGGCCAATCTAGTTGCTCTGCATGTGTGTCTCCCACGGAATGGCCGTTCACTATCAACCTTGCGAAATATTTTTCAGACGAAATCTTCCTCCGTCTTAACTTTTCTTCCCGTGGAATCCATCCAAGCTGAGAATTTTTGGATCTCGTAAGCTTCAATACTTCGAAAAGACAGCTGGCATCAGAAATCTTCCTCTCAACTTCTTCCAAGTATGAAAGGGAATCATTTGTGACGTCATTGTAGATCGCAGTCAATTTAGGCCTGATAGAAGCAATTTCATCTGTTAGCCTACCAACATCATTGACGAGCTCAGCATTAGGTACATTGATATTTTCAAGCGCAGCATCAGTACAAGCAAAGCCAGCGCTCTCCCTGGCCGACAGTAATGCGCCCCATTTTTCTTTAATTCGCGACGATAAATATTGTACCGAATCCAATGTTTTCACGAGATTCCGAGTGGTAGTCTTCAAATCATCGTTCAGTACCAAGGCAGAAGATACGCTGTGGCAAAATTTTTCCTCTTCACTCTTCTCTGCATGAATGGTTCTCATGTAGTACCGTAATATGGCAATGAGTCTAGCCACGAAATAGTGAAACGGTTTGGATTCAATTTGGGCTTGATACTTTCCATACAAGTCGCTGATTTGACTAAGCGCCTTTTCCTCGGCATTGAACCCTGGATGACTGCTAAACTTAACCTGATCCACTTGAATCGTTACTTCGACTTGCTGGTGACGACAATTGCGATTTGTGGATCGCTGGTCCTCTGGACTAAGACAGTATGACTCATCTGGTTCGGCGCAGCTGGTTTCAGTACTTTCATTAAAATGGTCACTGTTGACATTGTTATCTGGCACATCAGCTTGTTCATTGGGGCCTTCACGTGTGGTATCATTCTTTGTTGCATTTGATGCGAGACTGAGTTCTCTACGCATTCTTGCCTCCACTCGTGAAAGATGACTTGCTTTTGTTATTGGGTTCGCATGTATGGGGCTTACAAATATACCATCCTCCTCTGCCATCAAATCAGCATTCCTTTTTGACTCGCCACTTGTATTAACTCCATCCATTTGGAAGCGATTGTGGCAGGTGAAACATGTCGTGATATATTCTGTAATCCTACAGCAAAAACTCCACCAGTACCGACTGATACGAGCAAACAGTGATTTGACCTCAGTTTTGGGCTCGTTATCCAAGGAGCCACTTTCTCCTGTTGTCAATTGCCCTATCAGGTATTCATCTACAATTCTGATTCCAGTAATGCAAAATTTCATATCATCCACAAATTGATCTTTTGGCTTCACAGTCCTCGTCAAATTCCACTCATGAACATCAAATAGTACATCATCGACAGAGGAGATTGCTGATCCGTTTTCGCCTTTTCTGTATAGATATCGCTGTGTAATTTTCTCATCATTTGTCTGAAGGAAAGGCGGCGAGATCTCTGTACTTTCATCATTCTTTGCGTCTCTGGAGTCGAAGTAGTTCTTCGTCTGCGTCGTTCTCGCAGAAGAAGGTCGTTGCATCTTTGAAACTAAAATTTTATAGGTATGCACTGGCTGCAGACTTTGCTGTAGTTTCAACCGAAGTGATAGTATGCGGATTGTCTTGTTTTTATAGGGTGATGATAATAGGTAGAGAGATGAGCGGCGAAGATGAAGATCCTGATGAGGTCATCAAAATTTGAATTTTAAATCAAATATCAATATCCATAAGGTATTAGGTGCGTACTACCTTACCTTAGTACTACGGGCCATTGTCACGTCATCATCAATTCCATAGTAGAGGCAGTCCATTCTATACTAAAATTGGCGGAATTATTCGAAGTGATCACTCAATACTCCACCACATCATCACTATATCATTTCATTGGCTACAAATGAAAGACTAATGGGAGAAGATTCGTGAAATCTAAATAA
>JALLAR010000690.1:0-13442 GCA_036939335.1 Conticribra guillardii
AACAATAAAAGCCGCTCATTTAATCATACACTAAAACAACCAAATATCTATACTGCTCAAACCCCAGCGTAAATATTATCTTCTGAACTATTTGATCGAATATGTTTTTGTTTTCAATATAGTAATGGCAGCCACAACAATCTTCAATCTGGAGAAAAATAAACCACGAAAGATAAGAATAAATTGAAATCACGGGCATTTCACAAAATAGACAGCCAAATTTTGCGCTGTGAACACATATCACATCATTCATATGCAATGAACCATATGTAATATCAAGACATTTCTTTTTGTAATGGAGATGAAAGATTCGTGGTGAGAGGACTTGAGGAATTAATAATAGTTCGGTTTGGAAATTAAGGGGATTCTTAGCGAATTTTACTTCTTATTATGCGTACATTGATGTGAACACTTTGCATCACCTTGATGAAGCAAAATATTAACTATGCAAATTTGAGCATCTAGCCTTTCAATAGATATGGAAAGTATCAATCAGAGACTTATATTGGTTGAAAAGTCCCAATTCTATTTTGCGTGTGATTGTTTTGCAAACGTTATATTATCAACCACTGATATCGAACAAAATTCAGATGCGGGTACAATTTCGCCTTAATAATGATTGTATTACATATAACCACTTGATATAACAAACAAATTCTAGATACAAGCACCAACTGCCCTAGTAGCCAAGAAAAAAGTTAACACATTTTCATCAACACATTTTGATAACAAAATCCACTTTAATTTGCCTCGCACAAATCATAATCAGTGCAGCAACCATAAAGGCATAACACAGAACAGTCCACTTGGATGTCTGCGTCTAGACCGCATAATCCTTTAGGCACTCTCCCCGAAAGGTTGTTGTTAGTCAGGTAAAATTCCTTAATGCTACCAAGATTGCCTAATTCAGTAGGCAAGTCTCCGTCCAATGAGTTTCCGTTCAAAATTAGATATTCCATATTAGTCATATCACCAATGGCAGCTGGTATTTGGCCTGTGATGGAATTATCCGAGACGTCAAACCAAGACATCATGAATAGATTACCAAGGGAGTCAGGCAGGGGTCCACCAATCCCGGCCTTAATGCCCCGCTTGTTCTTGAAGGTGGTAAAGTATTCAAGACTTGCCATCCTACCAATTCTGTCTGGGATTGTACCAGAAAGAGCTAAAATTAATGAAAAAGAATGAGTAAGTAGTGTTGCTTGATATGAATAAATTTTGGAAGGATTCATCTACTACTTACAATTGTTTTCAAGGAAGAGCTCAGTAAGTCCTCTCAGTTGAGTTATCTCATCTGGGATCTGACCAGTCAATCGATTGAAACCAGCAGAAAAGGAAGAAAGAGTAAACAGACTCCCAATTTCGGTCGGAATGGAGGACGACAGGAAATTCTTAGTCAAGGTCAACTCCTTAAGGTTTGTCAATAGTCCGAACTCGGTTGGGATCGGTCCATCTAAACCAAGTATGAGCAGAACAATCGTTGTAAGCATTAACATGGTCTGAAGAAGAATTAAGTGAGGTGGTTAAAACGATCATAATCTTACCAACTTCATTTTCTTCAATATTGAAGAGTTCAAGTTTTGATAAGGAGCCAAGTTCGGGTGACAATGAACCCTAATGTGACAATGATTAATAAGAGAAAAGGAGTTAGATATTGACAAAGTCATATAAATCGCGTGTATTCGTGATTTTGCAACACATACCTCAAGTTGATTTGAGTTGAGGCTCAACATGTTAAGGTTTTCAAGGTTGCCCACTTCGATTGGAATCTCCCCTAAAGCAAATGCAATAAACAGGCGCAAAAATTAGTGAACAAATGGCATCTTCTTGATACAGTCAAGGACTTAATGACGGATGGGTGGATATGGCACAAAAGTAACTCACCCGAAATAGCATTGTCAGACAGATCAATAACCTCCAACGCTGTCATGGCACCAATCTCTGTTGGAATAGATGATCCAATACCTGATCCTTGAAGCGCTAAAACCGTACACTTCGCCCATTCTCCAATTCCTGTAGGAAGACCCGAACCAGCACCAAAATTATTCTTGGACATATCCAAGACCTCAATATTAACCCAATTTCCAATTTCGGCAGGAAAGGCGCCAGAAAACTTGTTGTCAAACAAAAGTGCATTCTTCAAATTTGTCATTGCGCCCAATTCCGAAGAAAGCGTTCCATTAAAGTTGTTCCTGCTAATATCCAATGTATGTAAATTGACAAGATTTCCCAGATCGGAGGGAAGTTCTCCGTTGAGTCCCAAACCTGGAGCACTAATAATTTCCAAATTGATAAGCTGACCAATTGACTTTGGCAACTGTCCCCCAAGAGATGTTTCGGCAAGGTACATTTCTTTCAGGTCGGAAAGACGGCCGAGTTCGGAAGCCAAGGATCCCGTAATGTTTCTGTTTCCTGCGATGCCAAGTACCTGGAGTGATTTCAAATTGTAGAGGGTGTTGGGAATGCGGCCATAAAGGTAATTGTTTTCAACCTTGAGCATTTTGAGTGATTGGAGGTTGCCAACTTCAGTGGGGATGTTTCCCGTAATGCGCGTGTTGAAGATAGCCAGTGATTCTGAGTAATGAAAGGAATGAATGATAAAAAGTTCGGCATCGTGAGTGCATTATTTCAATGTCGTCCTAATACAGCTGGAAATCCAAATAAATGTAATAATAGAAATAACTAAAGGAAGACAAGAACAATAAGTAATCAACCCACCCAATTTGCCCAAATTTCCAATTTCAGTGGGAATCTTTCCCGCCAATCCGTCATTATTAAACAACCACAACATTGCCAAATTCTCCAACTGTCCCACCTCGGTAGGAATCATCTTCTCAAGCCCATTGTCATTCAAGGAAAGCCGTTTCAAATTGGTCAATTTCCCAATAAGAGTAGGGATAGTCCCTTCCAATTGGTTGGCATCCAAAAAGAGTGTTTCCAACGTTGAAATATCAAAGATGGATGGGGGGATAGTGCCGCGAATGCGATTTTGATGCATTTCGATGGAGGTGAGAGAGGTTAGTGCAGAGATGTCCTCTGGGATGAATCCATCGAGTTTATTATCTATGAGGGCTAGGGATGTAATGGTTCCCACTGCCGTGGTCTGGAGTTTTCTTGCTTCAATGTTGTCATCATCGCCATTGTTCTTGGTGTTACCACCACCCGAAGTGCCATCCAAATCCTCCTGCGTCACACATCCAACCCCAACCCATGTACAAACATTCAAGCGACTCATCCAATTCTCTCCGTTCTTCCAATTCTCTCCCCCCATCCCAATGAACAAGGTAGCCGCCACATACCTTTGCATGAAATTCATTTCCGCAGTTTCATCCATTGGTTCAGAGGCTAATCCCTCCCAATCGTAAACGTATTCGTCTTGCTCGAGTAGCCAGTTGAGAGATTGGGTTTGAGGGGATTCCGGGGTAGATTGAAGGGCGGTGAAGGATGAGGTGGGGAGGGAGGATTCGAGGACGCGGAGAGCGATTTCTTCTTTGGCTTCGGGAGTGATTTCTTCACTAGTTTCGGTGGAGGTATCGTCCACGGC
This sequence comes from Conticribra guillardii, assembly GCA_036939335.1. NCBI lineage: Eukaryota > Bacillariophyta > Thalassiosirophyceae > Thalassiosirales > Thalassiosiraceae > Conticribra > Conticribra guillardii. The sequence goes on from JALLAR010000690.1 coordinate 3,545, forward strand.
GGTGGGATCCGTTTCCACATCAACTTCCGAAGGAGTAGGCGCCGAGTCCACAGGAGTACTGCTTTCTGGAGCAGGCGCAGGAACATCGACTGCAGCATCATTGGCAGCATCATTTGCCGCAGCTTGGCTCTCGTCCACAGCCGCCGTATCATTCTTCCCCAAAGTCAATCCTAGGGCCACACCCACACCGGCACCAACAACTGCCAAGAATCCCAAGAATAGCAGACACTTCTTTTTACGACCTGGGTCGCTCATAGTTCTTTCTTTATCCAATTGCATCAAACCCTGTTGCTCTTCCACCTCTCCGTCAAAGGAAGAGCCATCAGATTTCATGAGTCGTTCTAGCGTCGGTGTCATTTGAATTTCGAGCTCTTCTTCTGCAGGTGCGGTGTTGGAATGGGGGATGGACATTCCTGGTGTATGATCTGGCTCTGGTGTTGCTTCCAGATCTGGTTCAGGTGTTGTTGCTTCCAGGTCTGGCTCTGGTGTTGCTTCCGCAGATGGCATTGGTGGAGGAGGTGGCGGGGGTGGGGGGACGTCATCGTCGGAATCTTCGCTGAAGGACATAGTTCCGTTAGTTTGTTGTTGGATTAGATATATATTGGAAGGCTAGAGGAGTTGTGCAATTGTTCCGTCAAAGCTAATGGGTGCCACTAACACATTGACTTGTTGTTGCAGATTGATTTTACAATAGATATTGTACATAGATTGAAGCTGCTGACAATCGACAACACACAACAAAAAATATTTGGGAGGGGCCAACTTCTTCTTGCGATCTCTCTAGAGAGAGTGATAGTACTCTAAACTTTACTCATGTTGAGTTCATCTCGAGAAAGGTTGATCCCGTCATCATTGCATCGATGGATCCCCTACACCATTTCGCGACGCAATAGTATGGTACTTTCCAATCACATAGGATTGATGGTCTTTCTCAAATTAGTGCACATCCCAACAAAAAGTGAGTCGAACGACTGAGAGAACGAACACAAAACATCGCTTACTACTACGTGCGTTGTCATACTCATCCTACATACGTAGCAGTTTTGTATGGCAATCATATTTTAAAATTTAAAAAGATTCATGTCTTGAATATAAATATACATACATTAATATGTCTAATAATAATTGAATATTGAGTTCCGGACGTTCAGAGTTCAGACTTCGCCCTTGCTTGCGACGATCGACTTCGTGGATTTCTCATAGGAACTCGTATTACCTGACGATCTGGCACCCATACTACCCACTTCGGAGTGATTTTTTGGGGAAAAGAAAAGTTGTAGCAAAACAACGCCAGGAAGGTCCCAATTTAATATAGAGTCCTACGTAACATCCTGGGCCCTTTTGGGATGTTCTGAGAAACATTTGTCACATTTTTTTACATGTGATTTTTGTACAATACAGAATCTAATGCCCAAAAATCTGATAAATCCTGGGGGGAAATTGAAAAATTCCTTTCCGCTCCATCTCTCTCCCATCTCCCACCTCCCAAGGAATGACTACTTTTATCCCGCAAACTGGCAATAAATTAAAAAAGGGGAATAATACTAATAGATGTGGGTATGTTGATAATGTTCGGGTGATGGATGGACAACATATGGACAAAGGAAGGGTGCCAACATCATCATCTGCAGTCAAGCAAAAATCTTGAATGAGCTGTATTTCCTTCTTCTACTTCTACGTCTGTTGCGAGGCCAGCCACATGAGACTGTGCAGCACTTTGGTCTCCACAAGGGTCACATTGATGGAGATGGAGAAGGAAACTGTTGAGTAAAAGGATGATCGCTCTTTTAGAACCAGGCTCGCTCTTTTTGGTTTGTTGTTGTTGGTCTTGTTTGGAACATCAAAGAGCATATCACAAAAATATAGTTTGGTTGATTGTTTTGTAGCATTCACAATACTCCTAAAACAAAATATTAGAGTTAGCAGTACAAACAGTATGGATTAATCAGATTTTTTTCAAGAGGGCCTGCACACAACCTGGCTACAAAATCACTACCAATGACACTACTACTACTACCAACGCTGCGACTGCACCAATGCCAACACCTATCAGGACAGCGAAGAAATCATCAGAACTACAGCAACAACTACACTGTTTTCAGGTCCAAGAATGCCACTGAAGTTGGTTCAATTTTCTACATGCACTGCTGCAACCACCACCACCAGGACTTCGAAATCAACTCACTGGTGTCACACATAGTAGTCTCGCGCAACCAACTGGTACTACTGGTAACACTATTTCCAGCAAGTAGAATACACCCTATACTAGCCATGCAGTAATCACAGTGCTAACTACTAATTTCAGAATTGCAACAGTTGTGCTTGTTGTTTGCCCATAGTAATAAAAAAATCCTCCAAACCAGTGTTTTTGTGCTGTATGGAATACTATTTCCTACTCACTACTCTACTTCAAAAATGATTGGTGGTGTCACTCCATGACAACAACATATCCCCTAGACCTCAAAAACTACAATATGTGACAAAATTTTCGTAAAAATGCTTGATAAAATAATTGTTTCAATTGAATCAATGAATTAAAACAACAATAAAATTTGCAACAGCATGATCATATTAGCGCAAGAATAATTAATTTATTTGCTATGCAATTACATATTTGTTGATGTGCTTTTGTAATTATTTCAAGCTGCAATTGAATCAATGAATAAATTAATGAATAAATTAATTGAATAGCAACAATGCATTAAATTGTTCCAGTTTATTTTTGATTAATGTCATAATAAAGCCTCCCTTCTTTCCATTGTATGATTGATATTTCCAATTGATGATTGTTGTGTCTGTGTAGTAATGTCAATTTGGGACTAGTTAGAGTTGTTATGTCCCGAATATCAAATAATGAAAGATTTTTGTTCTTTTGATTGTTGTGTGTTTATTATCATTGGTACTACCCTCACCGTTGGCTGTTGCAGCATTTGGAAGGATGTGTGTTTGTTGGAGGGCTGGGCAGCTCTTGCATTGAGGCAGGGAAGGTGTTGATGGTTTGCAAAGGATTCCACTGCATCATGACATCTGCTGCCCAATGGGCAGGTGGTGGCTTTCTGCAACCTTTCCTTCTCGCAGATATCCTCCATCACCACTCCCATCTCCTCTCCATACTCGTTAGTGCAGCCATCAACACTCAAAGAGATGTTGTTAGTGGGGAAGGATTGTGAAGTAACCTGGAGGTCATTTTTATCATGGGGCAGATGTCAGATTTTTTATCATCATTGCCTCACCCTCGTTGGCTTTTTGTGATAAACCGCATCGCCTGTAGATATGGTGGATGTGGCCAAAACATTACAAATCCTATCTTTCACAAGCAAAGAAGGGATTTTTGTTATTTTGGGGGGTTGCGTCAAGAGACAAGAGGAAGGTTGTCAACAAAGCGTCGACCAAGGAGGGCCAGTAAATTCACTGGTGCGGCAAATTTGTATGGCCGTTTTTAAATGTTCAGAACTTGGCTTAAAAATCTATTTGAATGCCAGCAAATTACATACTTCATCAGAAAGAGAAGATTTTTCTACTGTTTCTTCTTTGGATGTATAACAATGTTAATGTATTGTGTACTAGTTGTATGAGCGTTTATAGTAAAAATGTAGGTGTAGGACCGGTAGAAATACATGTTGCCCAGCTTGAATGATAGTTAAGTATCTACTAGATGTACCATGTATATCAATGCCTCAATGCGTGGCAGGCTTGTATCAATTAGAAGATGGTATGGATAGCTGAGGACAAGTATTGTTGGGTCCACAAATTCATATAATTGTAAAAATACATGACTAATTTATTTTTAGTCTCCTTATTTACTAGCGCTGGTATGCCTACATACAACTTGCGTTAACTTTAATGAAAATTTGACATCTGTTATGTATGCATGATGCATGCACAAACAGTAGAAATACAGACAAGATCACAATACCCCATCACAGCCCACAGTTAGAGACAAGAGACAAGTGAGATGAGGACTGAACTGTTTAAATACATCTTTTGTTTTCTACTTGTGGTGCATGAGGGTGTGGTGTACATCTTGACTAAGACAAAATTCAGAGGATGGAGGTGATCCAATACACTGTGTTTTTGGCTTTTGGCCAATTGCTAGGATTGTGGAAAAATCATCCCCGCTACTCAGTGATAGATTGTTTGCCATTCCAATATTTGTTCAATGGGATGCATTTATTTTTGTTTTTGTATTGCAAATTGCCAAAATGAATTTGCCATGTGAAATCCTCGACCACCACACAATCTTGTTCCCCAATAGACTCTATGCAACCATCCAGAACTCATATCATACTAAGTGATTCTACTGACAAGAACTTGCCCTTCTAGTACTTCCACACACGTAAAACATTTAAATGCTAACTCCATCGATTCGTGCCGATTAAAAACAGTTACTTTTTGTGTAAACCTTTTTTTGGATCACAAAATGTGATGATAAAAGCAGCTATAACGTGTTAGACCAAAACAATGACGAGATATTGAGTAATATGCAAAAAGTGATTTATCCAGTTATGGTTGATCGTATTAACATCTCTCTCTCTCTCCTTCTATCCCTTTCTAGAGATTTTCTAGAGGTACGATATTGGAGTGATAACAAATGTTACTGCTTGTGGTCAAACTCTGTTGCTTTCATAATAAGATAGAGTAGGAAAAAGCCATGTCTCGCAAAACTATAACCTTCTTTTTAAGTTTAAAAAAAAACAATTCAGATCAGGGGGCCGATTGGTTGACCCCACCAAGATCTAGACCATTAGTCAGTGTTTCCTCTCCATTGATATGGGAGCCATTCCCCGTCACATCTGCGTTATTGATTGAATTTCTGGTGGCTGACTCTAATTTTCGTAAGAAACTGTCTTCAATTGTTACGGCTTCATCGATATCATCTGGGTCTCCAAAATCATCTGCCATGAGATCAGTGATTCCACTTATATCGCTTCCCCGTGGAGCATGTCCGTGCGTTGACAGTTTAACTTCAAGTTGTGTTACCTTGTTCCGAAGGCGATTCACAGTGTTTTGGAGTTGTATAGGTGTTAAGCTGAACACGTCACATGACATATCCTTGTGCTCTCCAATATTGCCATCAAACTCCATGCCCCCTGTCATCATAAAGTCTGAGGTAGTAGATTCAACTGCAATTGATCCGCCAATGATTGACCCTCCATCTGAGTCTTTTCTTCTGTATACACCCTTAAAAGTTCTGCCCTTCAGTTCTTTTGGCAATACTTGGTAGATGAATACTTCATCCTCAATACCTTTTAAGCACACTCCGCCAACTACATGCAGCAGACACTTTTCCTTGACAATTTCCGATAGCCTGACCTGGACCTCAGAGGAGATGAGTGTCTGACCACCAAAAGCATGAGCTTCAATTCTTGCTGCGGCATTAACAGCAGGGCCGTAGTAGTCGTATCCCTTTGCCACCTGGTCGTATTTAGTCTGCACTTGCCCTCCATCTTCTACACTGTCTGAATGAGTTCCAAGATGCACCCCAATTCTCACCCGCAGACCACGGTAAACAATCTTCTGAGGGCTGCCACGAGCCTTGGTCTTCACAAACTCAGTTCCTGCAGATGGCATATCTGCAAGTCCAACGGGCCAATTAGCATTTACAAGATCCTGCTGAATGTCATTCGCGAGGAGCACAGCTTCATCAGCACTAGACAGCGCTACCATGAAGGAGTCACCAATAGTCTTCACCTCATATGCGTTATGTCGATCAATCACTTTACGTATAACATCGTGGTGGACATCAATTGCATTTGACATGGTGGCCTTAGAAATATCCCATAACTGTGTGCTGCCTTCGATATCCGTAAAAACTAGGGCAATCGTTCCGTTTTGGGGGGCGTTATTGAGATCACGAGTTCGATATTGGATGGTCTGGTGCTGCTTATGAACAACATAAACGAGTCCAATAATGCTAAGTCCGCAAACAACGACAATGGGGATGATAATGTGCAGCGGCGAGCCTTCATCTGCAGGCACAGTACAAGTGCCCTGCTGCGCTTCCCACGATGCGTAATTTCCAAGAGTATCCAATCCACGCTCTCCTTCAATATCTGGGCGAACCTGTCCCTCAGGACAAGCCTTGCAGGTGTCAGTCATGTGGTTCATTTCTGTATTGGCTTCGCATGAGCAAGCAGCAAGGGTATCTTCAACTTTCACGCAGCCTGTAATTCCCCCGCATGTTGCTGGGAGCACATTACGTCCGGGGATGGTACATTGGTCAGTAGGGCAATCTATGCATGTTGCTTCAGATCCAAACCCAACACCATACTTTCCCGTCTGGCATAGACTGCATGCTGTTCCGTTCCATTCTGATCCCTCCATGCAACACTCGGCCCCAGTATTATTCGCGTCACATTCTGTCAGGGCAAAGAACACAGTCACAGAATTCTTGGCGTGATCTACAGCAATAAGATCAATATCTCCATCGCCATCCATATCTCCGTGAGACACATAGTGTCCCTGAGTACCAACATGGATTGTGTGATTGCGCCATTCATATCCCTCTCCGTCAACATTTTCATACCAATTGATATGCCCATCAAAGAAAGATGCAGATGCGATGTCAATATCACCATCTCTGTCAAAGTCTGCAGCGGTTACACTTAAAACAAAATCAGCATTATCGAATACAAGTGTCTTGTTGAAATTGCCGCTACCATCATTGCGCCAAATTGACACGTGATCGTTCCCGTTCGATGCCACAACTAAATCCTGATCTCCATCCTGATCAATATCCACGGCAACCAACGAGTAGGCACCTGCGCTTTCCTCTCCGGCTGAAATGACAATCTTACGAGGGAAATGCCCAGTCCCGTCGTTGGGGTACCAAGAAACAGAGTCATCATCCTTTGATGCAGATGCCAAATCTAACCAGCCATCTCCATTCAGGTCGGCTGCGATGACTGTGCGAGCTCCAATCGCATTATTGTCAACCACATCTTTCACCTCGCAAAAATTCCCACTGTCGATATTCGTGAACACAGCAATTATGTTATCACCAGAAGAGGCAGTTGCTATATCCGGATCACCATCACTGAGGAGTGTGTACGATAGTAGGGATGAATGAGGAAAGTCGTGTTATGCCTGAGCTTTCATTCATTCCAAATGTAATATTAACATGAAAGGAGTGGAATAATAATTACACTTACTTATCCAAATCAGCCAATGTAACACCCTGACCTTCATCCACAGCATCCGAAATCAAATGCTCTGTGAAGATTCCCGTTCCGTCATTCTCGAACCAACGTAAAGATGAATCATAATACGAAGCACCCACAACGTCTGCAAATAGAGACATGCAGAGATTAGGTGAGAGGCAAAAAAGAAGGAGTAGAGAACAGGTGGATGGGGTACAAACAACAAATAAATCCTTCTCGGCAATAATTCTTTCCATCCACTACAATGATCAAACTTACCAATGTCACCATCTCCATCTACATCGCCCACTGTGACAATGCGGCTGCCTAGTGAGGACCATGTAATCTCATTCTTAATCGAGAATGAGGGGGGATCCCCACCCTCATTTCGAAACCATGACACGGCATTGTCATTTGAAGAAGCACTGACAAGGTCTGTGTACCATGTCATGTAGAAAATTGCAACAAGATGAGATGATTAGTTGATGGAATCAACAATGGACACGTTAAACAATCAGCTCATGATTCTCCCGTCCTCTAGAGCTAGCTCTTACCAGGATAGCCGTCCCCATCGAAATCTGCAGAAACGGCACATCGGGCACCCATGGCATGATCCGTCACGATGACGCTCCGCTCGGCAGAGAACAGAGTATTCGGATCAGCGGCCGCTGCATCAACGACGACGGCAGTGGGGAAACACGCGGAAACCAATAATATAGTTGATGCCGTCCATCTTATTTCGCGACCAATGGCCGTCGTTTTATGCTGTTGTTGTGCATTACTCCTATGATTCATTATTTTCCTCCACATCTTGCTCTAGAGCGGACAATGATACAGAAAATAATAATATTATGAGTTGTAGGAGTAACCTGGATAACCATGGGCATCGTCATGAAAAAATAAAATAAAATTCTACTCTCTCTAGAGTAGATAAGCACTTGAATAGAGTACGAGGCATTACTACTAGATACTACTACAATATCTGTTTGACAGATCGCATGGTTTGGCGCGACCTATGACGTCGATACCATTAATTTTTACTCTTGGTGAAGACAGAAGACAGTGTCCAGATTCTTAAAAAATTTTGAGCCTCTTTTCGTCACACATGCTGTCACAGGTCACAGGTCACAGCACAGGCTGTCACAGGTCACAGCACTCTATCGTCTCGCATGAAGGACAGACCCCATCGGAGGCGCAGCCATAGACATAGAATTCTCATGACAAAATTTTGACCAATTCGATCAACAACATCATGATCGACCTTGACGATAGTCACAATCATGAATGCAGGGCGACTTTGCACAGGCTCATTGTTAGCTTTCATTCAAAAAATTCAAGACTCTCTTTTGTGATTAAGAGTCAGAATTCAAATAAAACTTGGGCACAGCTTTTTCAACTTTTTAATGCGATCGCGCAAAGTCCGGCTCATTATTCCCATCAACTCTCCGGCTTTTACAACATTGGCAAGATGCCAGCAAATCAGAGTGCACCCAGATTTGTTTGTTCAGGCAGAAAATTATTTTTATAGAGACAGAACGCGCATTTTGCTTCCGGCTTTCCAGGCAAGACGATTCATTACAAAACGAAGAGTTATCTCAATTGGAACATTAGTATTTTATGATTATATTATACAAGTTCCATTAGATCATTTTTGAGTTGAGCAATGGTGCTGCAGAGCCAGATTCGCCAATCAGATTTATCTGTCGATACAAAACAGCACTTAATTGCGGCGCAATTCAAATATTATTTTGCGAGGGAGACCTAGAACACTCTCATCCAGTCTCGGCAAATATAAAACCGATCCCACCACGTTATCATTTGAGTGTTGTGTGCGGGTCCTCCATTCCTTTCATACCTTGGACATTGTCTTGCAAAGGAGATTTTCAGACCCTATTTCCAGTTGCAAGATCCATTGACACAAACGAGGGAGATCTCATCGTCAACCCAATCCGGTTTATTGTCAAATCCATTGGCGCTAGCAAGGCATCTCTCATTGGCAATGCGATTTGGTTTATTGTTGAGTCCGGTTCCAGAACTCCTCTTACATCATGGATGTTGCTTTGCGAGGGAGTAACCACAACAGTTTCTAGTTTACTAGCAGAATATTTATTCATTCTGTTGATTGTGTAACATCTAATTGTAAACGAGATCGCATGCTTTGGCCAAGCAAATGCATCTCTCTGTCTTGTCAGTTGATAGTTATATTTTTATTTGATGTTGAGCGCAAACGAAATGCAGTGGTACCCATTTTGTACTCCACAGCAGAAGCCAGGCAATATTTGATTGTCATGTCCACTGTCCATTATTATTGTGTGGGAGATAATTCGTGTTGCGGTCATCATTATGATTTGACAATCAAGATTCACACCAGCATACCCCATCCAATTCCTTTGACCTTCGACAAAGTTGATTGTTGCATCATTCATTCATCTGAGGCCCCTTCACTGATTCTGATATCGGAGTCCAAAACCATTATCCATTGCGGTGCAATATTGATAATGTTTTGTGAGAGAGATAAGACTATTCAGGCGCCTCTTTTAGCAGTTGTTTTAGGGGGTCCGGCCAAAGAAATGACCATTTTTTTTAATGTTTTTTTTGTGTTTTTTTTTGTGCAAAAACCTATTGACATGAGTTCAACTAAGATACCTCAAAAGGTTCAACAACAAAAATTGACCACGTCCATCCATTTTTACAGTTATAAGCGGTATTTCGTGGGACTCAATCTAGAAATATTTACTAGTAAAATTTACTAGATAAAA
>JALLAR010000691.1:0-13415 GCA_036939335.1 Conticribra guillardii
TTAAGGAGGTAATTTTTGTAAGGTATCAATATCAATATGTTGCCCTTGTATTAAAAGTACTCGGCTATACTAAAAAGATATGCCAATGATGGATTTATTCCAAGAAGTAGCAAAACTCACATTGGCCAGATTTCTCTAGACTATGATAATCAAAACTTGTTGACTGCAGTGTACTATCTAACCTCTTCTTGCGGAAAGATCAGATGCACAGTAAAAAATCAGCTGGATACGCAGACACATTTCAATATCTCAACAATTCACTATGAATTCTCTTGCACATGCCATGATCCATTCTATGTCAGCATAGCAAAAGGCAGAGCTTCCAGTATTTGTTGTAGCATTTTCTGAATAGTTTGCTTGAAAAAAGTAGGATTAGGTAGGATACTCCCAACACCAACAATATCATTGACACGGACAATGCCCGCAGTAGACAATATCAATATGCACTAGCACTAGTTCTTATTAGTTGGTTGTTGTTTCTGCCTGCTTTTTGTGTCAAGTGGGGACTACCAACAATGTTTTTGCAGTGCTGCCTATTACTCCAGCCTCTAGAGAGTTGTCTTATGTCACAACACCCTCGGTCTGATTACAAAACAACATAGATACCTACTTTCGTACATTTTAAAAGGTTTTAAACTATTAAACATGTTAAAGTCTTGAATGATGGAAGTAAATCCACATGCTCATCCGTGCTCGAGGAGGAAGTGTAAATTGCTTCCCCAACAAATATTACTTCGAATATTCTCCAAACCTCCTCGAATGTTTCAACCCACACTCCTACACCATCAAAACAAAACAAATCTTTTCCCCAAACTGAAATATTAAAGAGTGACTAATCACTTTTCTTACTGTGCCCCGCGGTTCTCGTATTATGCTTGGAATAATTAAATACAGAGCATGGCTTCGGGCATTGAATGTGACGATCTAATTGCGAGTCCACCGTCAGCCATAATCAAAATCTAACGCATCGACAAGGACTACTTATTCCTCTGATGCCTTGTAGTCAAACAAATGAGCAACAATAATAGTAGTATCATCTATCACTTGCTCTTCTTGCATCCACCTTGCGTTCGCCTCCTTTACAAGGCAATCCACCGCTTCGGCAGGACCAGGGGTGGGTTCAAGAAGATTTATGGTTTCATCATTCATCACAAACTCCCAAAGACCATCAGTTGCGATGACAAGGACTCTGTCTTCAGCAGGATCGAGATCTCTCTCGGTAAATTCAGGATCAGAGATCACACCAGCAGTATGCGCGACTGCATCCCCAAGAGAACTGAAAATTGGATAGAGTAGAGGACATTTGTGGGAATGATGAATTACGACAGCACCCAAAGGAATGAAAAAGAATTGCAATGAAAGAATAAAAAAGCATTCTTACCGGGACATGGCAAGTCCGGGAACATCCATATGCCCAAGCCACACACGAGGAGGTCCATCAATGCCATCATCATATTCCACAGCAAACACCCTTCCGCCAGCAGCGAGGATACGCTCCTTCTCGGCAGGAGTATCGGGCTTGTGATCATGAGTGAATTCCTCCGCCACCAACCCTCCGTTCTTTTCAAGACCAATAATGACACGCGAATCCCCAATATTGACTCCTGTCAGCTTGTTTCCCCTAATAATAGCCATAGACAACGTTGTTCCACTAAACTCTGTGTCGATTCGGAAGTTGCGAATTACCTGATGCTCAACCTTTGCAATCGCATCCGCCGCAGCCTTTTTGATATCTGTGGACCAGCTGGGGTGGGACATCATCTCCATTGCCAACTGGTCGCGGAACTGGGCCGAGACACCATCGCCATGTTCTCCGTGTCCATCCAAGACGCAGAGGATGAGTGTGTTCGTTGCAGGATCGTCCGCCATGATGAGGGCATCCTGGTTCTTTTTGCGTGGGTTGTATGGAGCGTGCCCCTTCTTCGACACCCCAGAATACTCAGTTACTGCACAACGAAGATGAAGATGGTGCTGAAACGATCAAATTTTAAAAAATGAGAAATCGATTAAAATTAGTAACTAGCTGGTGAGACACATTATCAGACAAAATAAGCAAGTTTATCTCACGTCTTCTACAGCTTTGTCCGGTTCCTGTTCCCTTACGCTGGGCGCGCCCCCTCCGTCGATATTTTCGCTATCACCCTGCACGGTGAGACGACGACGGAGAGATGAGTCCCCCCTGAGCGAAGACAAGAGAGAAAGAGAAAAAGAGGTTAGGAATAGACAAAGTTTCGTGATTTTTATTTGAAAAAACAAAATCACAGCCATCATAAAAGTAACCTCAGCAAAGTTGAGTAAAACAACCACGTGACCCAAATTTCAGCCGCCGACTAGCTCGTTTTCTCAGGATCTTTCGTCTGATGGCGTATCGGTCAAAACCTATAACGAGCGCCTCAAAAAATTCAAGCCCAATTCCATTGTCCCCTTTAATTAGTACGGGTCATCGAGGAATCAAAGTCGCCACGCCCAACGCTTGTCTCTATCGCCCAAGTGAACCATCAAAAACGAGTGAGCGAGTCACCACACAATGGTCTACTATTACGAGAGAACGAAAGGTGGATATAAATCGCAAACCATCGCGATACGACAGTCCACATCCACGGGGTGGCGGGCGGCGTCGTCGTTATCGGCATCATCGACAGACTGTCACCTATAGGTGAAGGAATCAGTCATCAAACAGCCCTCGTCCGTTTTCGTCGTCGCACCTTCTTCTTATCTTTCCCCGCATCAGCTCCGTTCTCCCCCGCGACAAAGTTCGATGAGTGCACCACCGAATGTGGTTGTTGCTCGCTCATGTTTAAGTCTCTTCGTTAGATGATGTTGGCGGCGTCGGCGGGCGGGGACCGCGTAATTGAAATTGAAATTGTGGAGAAGGGGCGTGATGCTGATGCCCAGACTCCGTCCGTCCATGCTGTTCCAAGCCAAGTTCCAAGATCCAAAACAACTTTCCACACTTGCAGAACTCTCTTTAGTACTGCGGTACAAAATAATTGCCCTTTACTACAATTGATTGTTAGAAATTTCCTCTTCGAAAAAATTGAAACGTACTTCAGTACATCTAATAAGTGGCTGGTGTAATAAGATAGGAAGTACTATCGTAGATACAACATACTACTACTACTACTACTACTACTTATTGTGTAGTAGTTGACCGTCTCTACTATCTACTACTACGTACATAGAAGAAGATAATCCCTCGCAGTTCCTCACAGTTACTCTCTAGTAGTAGTAGATATCGTACTTCTTATCGAGCGGCAGATGTTGATGAAGAGACATAGAGAGAATGATAATGGTGGTGTGTAAAAAAGAGATTAAAAACTGTCCCAGGCGGTCATTTATAACTTTCCTCCTTTGAGAAAAATATGACTCTTCTCTTTTGAGGTGTATTTTTTCTGATTTTTTTTATTTTTTTAATACAATCGAGATTGAAGAGGTCTGTCATTCAGCCGCTCTCTTCGCTTCCACGTGCGTGTCGTCGAGTGTCTATTGTGCTTACGTAGGAATTCTGAATTTCAATGTCATGAGATACATAGAAGATCTTTTCTATCGCCGCAACATCAAGAAGCTAGCTGCCCGAGCAACAACGATGATGTTGTTGTTGCAGTTGATAAACTTCCTTCACCCTTCACAATAAAATAATAATAAAACCAATAGAGAATAAAAAATAGAAATCACAACATCTAAGAAGCATAGGACAGGATAGGACCACCATTGTTCAATTGTTTACTCTCCTCTTACCAAATACCGAACATCCAATATCGATACAGTTTACACTCTGACAATGAAGCTGATCACTTTTCTAACATGGGCATCAGTCCTTCCACTGACCCTCGCCTTCTCTCCGGCTCCCCTAACAACTTCGTCACGAGCCAAGACCTCCGCCTCCAACACAAGGATGGCCATGATTCCCCCTGGAATCGAAGACTTGCACAATTTACACTACCATGTTGATCTTTTGTCACAGACTTCCACTTGGATTGCTGATTCTGCCGTCGCTGCTGCAGACGCTGCCTCGGATGTCGCTGATGCTGCGGCGGCTGCAGCAAAAGAAGACAGTTGGTGGGAAAATTACATTCGGTTGTATAGAAATGGATTAGAATATGTTCATGACAATATTGTTGATGAGCCTTTGAGAAAGATGGGATTTACCCAGACGTGGGGAGTGTCGATCTTTTTGTTTACTGCAGGTGAGTTGTTTTTTAGAGGTGTGATTGATGGACGACGAAGTATCATTATGTCTCTCGGAAATATTGCATTAAGTCTTTGGCATTTTTTTTGGATGGCGGATCAATGATGAATGTGGTGGATCCATTTGAGTAAAAATTGATGACAAGTTTGCAATTACAAGACAAACATACTGTTGGAATGTTGGAAAACGTAAGAATGCTGGTTGGCAATGCACTATTTGCATCTGCCAAACTATCATGAGGAAGAGAGAAGAGATTTTTACTGGATCAGCTTTGGCGAGCATACTGAAGCATTTATCTACAAGTTCCTTTGAATCACTGATGGAACATGCTGTTATCATGTTTATTCACTTTTGGGACGAAATTGAAAAAGATGCTTTACGAAATTGAAATCCATCTTCATAATCTCAACCATGCTATTTTCGTCTCCCTATTTTCAATACGATCCAGGAGTGCGCTCGCTTCTTATTCCTTTCTCATTCCAACAAAGCAAATCTACTGAGTACATGAAAGCTCTCAAGCCATACACCAAAAAGATCAAGGAAAAGTATGCCGACCAAAACATGCAAAACCGAGCCACGGCCAAATTGTACGAAGATGCGCAACAGAACCCACTGGCGGGATGCATTACATCCTTTGCTCAAATTCCAATTTTCCTAGGATTGTATCGCTCAGTCACTCGTCTTGCAGCGGAAGGAAAACTAAATGAGCCCTTCTTGTGGATTCCTTCTCTTGAGGGCCCTGTCACAGCTGAGAACAACTACAGGGGTATGGAGTGGCTTACACAAGGTTGGGTTGATGGTGTTCCTTCTTTGGGTTTTGAAACAACACTTGCATTCTGCGTAATGCCTGTGATTCTTGTTCTCATACAGAGCTTCACAATGAATGTTCTTCAGCAACCAGAAGACGACAGCGCCACCGAGGAGGAGAAGGAATCACTTCAAAGCACGAAAACTATTTTGAAGTTCCTTCCCCTGATGATTGGTTTCTTTTCATTGCAAGTTCCTGCCGGATTGACTATTTATTGGTTTACTTCCAACTTATTCACTGTGTCGCAAAGTTTGGCTATTCGAGGTTACTATGCCGCAAATCCACCGGAGATTAAACTTCCCGACTATTGGGGGGCTTTGGATAAGGGTGACGAAATGACAGCTGACGAAAAGAGAGAAGCAGCTATGGCTGGGCTGGCTACTGGCCCAAGTTTTGATCAACTCATGGATGGTAAGTTCGTTTTATTCGTTGCTGAGTATATTTGCTTGTACATTGTCATTAGGAAGAGTTTTGTCTCACATTTGCTTACTTTTTAAAATGCGACTCTGCGTACGAACAATCTACCACTTCCATCTGAAGAGGCTAAATTTCATTATATTGTCAAGAGAGACCCACTTCGGGAAAACAGCGATGCCTGGACTCGCGTTCAATCTGCTAGTGCCAAGAAGGTCCCAGATGAAATGAAAACGTGGGTTGATGCCAAGGTAGAAGCCGCTGCACCCGTTTCTTAGGTGTTTCATCAATGTTCAAGTGTGTTTTCGGTATTTTTATTTTAAAAACACCACCTGACCCCCATATAATATTTGTGGAGGCAAAAATCATTTAATTCAATTTATTTTAAGGTTGATAAAAAATAGCTCTTTGAGCGCATCACCTTTTAGTTTGGCATCATATACATTTGCGCATTAAAGTGCTCTCGCTGAAGACCTTTTCTTTAGATGTTCGTTTTTTAATATCTGCTCCACCCTACTTCAAGTAAGCAAATTAATATCTTCGACAGTCATATAACATCCATTTTATGTGTGCATGTAATTGCAAGGGATAATTTTGTTTGTTTCTTCACCTCTTACTGCCGTCGATGACAATAAAATCAAGAGCATCCCTAACTCCAAAAATTCCAGAAATGGAGGAGTAGGATGGTGGTTGTGCATTGAACTGAGAGAGTAGGAATCAATCGTCCCACGCAACAGGCAGCCCTGCAACATTGAATTCGTATTTTTTAAAATGCTCTGGTTTTCAATCGTCTTATGTTTGATCGTACAATAAAGATTGATTTTTGATTGAGTTATCGGCAATATAGGGTCATCGTTATTGAATAAGTAACATTCTAAGCCGAGTACCCACACGCCCACATGATTTCATAAATAAAGAAATATTTTGAACTATTAATTTGTTCCATGTAAATACCCACATAATGGGTAGCAGCATCGTTCAACATTATTTCTCGGAAAAATTCGAAAACAAACTATTTTTGAGCTCCTACATAAATGAAAGCAAATGCGTCATGAGAAAAGGTTGTGTTTGACAAAATGATAGTAGTACTCTCAACGTATGAGAAATTTCCCTTGATGTTCTCATGGTTTGCTCGTGATTGAGATGGATAACTTTGAAAGTCTTCTGAAAATCGAAAGAGAACACTAATCTACAGACAATGCATCCATTTCCCACCAAAATCGAAAGAAGATTTCAGAGAACTCGTCACGATTGGAAATCAAATAAGAAACAATCCCAGCAAGCATCTGGCTGACATTAATACTTGAACTATTGTGAGAAAAACCATCCTCCATTCTATCATGCTATGCAAAAAAATATCACGCAAATGACAAAATTGACGATTATTTCATAACTTTACATCAAAATAATCAGCAAGGTAATCAACAAAGTAATTAGTACCAAAGCAATCGCCAAAGCAATCATCAAGGAAGAAGGAAACATTGTCAACTGATTTAGTTTATGGCGAACAACATAAAACGTATCCTGATATTAATAGATATCGCGAAAAGAGGAAAAATGGACAGCCGTGGAAGAGGTAACAAAGATAATACGGAAACACAACAGCAAATTGAGGAGTTTAGCGGTCAAGACTGTAGAGTCGCCAGTAATAATATGATGCAAGTGGAGAAGAAGCGAAAGAACTGTGGAAATATACCAGAAAATGTGCAGACTCAAAACTTTGTGACAATGTCCAAAAAGCAAAGAACAACCATGGCGGCTGAAGAAGATAAAACTCCATTCTCGGCACTTACAGAAGAGACGACGGATGCGGATCAAGAATTGCGTTACATCCATGGGTATTATGCTGACCACTCGCTCGACGAAGATGCTTGTAGTGAACGCCAGTTTGCACCAGCTCACCGACAACCAAACTTTCCTGAGGCGCTGTATGCAATTATGGCTAACCACGATTTGTCGAGCATTGTGCGGTATGTAATGTGCTTCTGAAAGTGATTGTTGTCCCCATTTTTTCAAGAAGTGTGATTTTTCTTTCTTTGTATTAACCATTTGCAATAAATCCCATTCATCTTATCTGCAAACTAAATTCAATATTATTCAAAATGATTACATTCAAACAATAAAGCTGGATGCCACACGGAAGATCATTTACTATCTTGAACCCAGATCTGTTCGCAGAGAAAGTTCTTTCGGCATATTTTAAGCATTCAAACATTTTGTCTTTCAAAAGGTAAGAGTCTCGTGTCGTGCAAAATATACTCATATTATCATTTTTTGGAGGAACTCATAATTTACTTCGACCAAATGATTCGTGTCACATTAGACAACTGAATGGATATGGATTTCAAAAGTAAGTGATATTGATCACATGCAATGATGTTTTTCCATTGCGGAAACACGATTCAGCATGATCTCAGGGAAATGCTGTTTTCTCTTCCACATAAAATGTAGAATAAAAATTGGTCCTCGTGATGAAAAATCTTACTACCATCCATATTTCTTGCGAGGCTTGCCACACCTTGTCAAACAGATCAATAGATGTGGGCGAGCAAAATCGCTAGATGACAGCCAAGTTGCCAGCGAAAAAGATCTTGCGAGGATAAGTTTGGAGCGTCCACTTCCAGATGACATGGACACAAATGATAAGTGTGCCATTGCCGTTAGGAAGATAAACCAGCTCATGAATAACAAGCTTCACACAAACAGAAATGATCAAAGCTGTTTGGTGCAGCCTATTTTGGACAATGTTGTATCTGGATCTACAGCTGAAGAGCAGCCTCAAGCACAATCCAGCTCTGTTAGCTTCCAACCAGAAACAGAACAAGCCTTATCTGTCCCAAACCCCACAGTTGCTATTTCAGCAAATTATTCTCCCCTGTTTGCCCAAAGTAACAATTCCAGTCAGCAAGGACATCCTTGCGATCGAACCCACATGAGCATGTATGATATTTTGTCACGCTCTTCAAACAACGGAAACCAAGTGCTTCGAGGTTTAGACCTGTCAATTCTATCCAACCAACAGTCTATACACAACCAAAACTACTACTCATTTCCAGGTGCAAATACTATTCCTTTAAACACATTGCACGAATCACAGGATGAGGAATTCATTGCAAGACGAAACTATGCAATGCAGTTAGCCCAGACACACGCCTCTTCACTAGCAGATGCACTGTTGAGGGATATGAGCCACGAGCATGCTCGAAGGCAGCAGGAACTCCATAATCAAGCACGACAGGCTCAAGTATCACTCCTTACAAACGCCATCGCGGCCATTGGGCGGCAAAATCAAATTTCGACGATGCCACCACTTGATCTGTCGTGGCTAATAAACATGACCGCAACTCAGTTTCCTCCTAATATGCAATTCAACTTTCCACAACCACAAAGTAATAACCAAGTCAGTCCAGGAAGCTATAACAATCCAAATGCTGGTCAAAGTAATAACGCAGCAGGCAGTAATAGTTGCTTGAATAATGATGGAAATCAATGATGATGGTTGGGACAATTTGTGCTTGCCTTTCTTCATCGCCAGAGCTTGTGTCTTTCTACATAATATTGTTTTTGTTGTGATTGCAGCTGGGGTTTTACATTCATGTATTAATTTATCTTTCATCTTATGTATCTACATTGATGTCCACATATTGACTTAATGAGTGCTTCACTAGCACACCTCTAATACACATAGTATGAAGGGGAGAATAGCCTTTATGTCAATTCACCTCTCTCGCACTTGAGATTCACAGACCTGCTATGAGCTTTTAACTTCTCACAAATCGACTGTATCTTCTGGCTGGTACGATCTGGCCCTAGATCCAAAACTTTCGCCAGCTCGT
Source organism: Conticribra guillardii (assembly GCA_036939335.1). NCBI lineage: Eukaryota > Bacillariophyta > Thalassiosirophyceae > Thalassiosirales > Thalassiosiraceae > Conticribra > Conticribra guillardii. The sequence continues at coordinate 9,248 of JALLAR010000691.1, forward strand.
ATGAACTCGACTGAGCCATATTGTTCCTTTTCTATAGAAGAAGACACTGGCTGTGGTGCGACATGAAAGGGCATCATTTTGGATTCTGTATTTGAGATCAGTGATGCCTCATCTTGATCATTCAGGATCACAGCAGGAGAGATCGATTTTTCCATCGAAGTCATTTCCTCGTCATCAGGTGGAAACAAAGAAGAAGATGCAACCGAACTATTGTTTGCACTTGGATACGATGCATCTTTGTTATCAGAATAGCCTTGCCCAAGTTCTGCAGGCGATTCTTCTTCCAGCTCTTCATCGTCGAATAATTCTCTCATGCTTTCCATCTTCACTTTCTTTCTCCTGTTTTGGAGCATGGCCAACAGAAGAACAAGCGCAATAAGGACCACTCCTCCCACGACTGAGATGGCAATAGTTGCAGCCGTGCTCAGTCCATCGCTGCCATCAGTAGCAGTTCCCTGGTCAATTTCCTTCTGTGCTTCAGAAATGTCTGTACCTCTGTCTGTACCAGACCCCGTTTCTCCCAAATCATCTGACTGAACGATAACTTGCTTCGCCCCTGTTTCATCGTAATTTGTAGAGTCGGATAGTAATCCTTCTATGAAAAGATTAATTTCTTCCTGCACAATGGTATCATCTACACCATCCTTGGTGGAAGCTGTCAATCCGCCCTTAATGACCGTACACACCTCATTGTCCGCCAATGCAGCGACGTTCGCACAGTTTTTATCCGTTGCTGCATCAACAGGATCGGAATTGAATCCTAAATATGAAGTGGTGGACGTGTTCGAGGTCTCCTGCAACATCCGCAAATCTTTGAGTCTGTCTTGGGCGCACTTTTGCGCAATCAGGTTTCCATGTACCACATTTTCAATTCCAAGGATAACATCCCGAAGATCCACAGTTAAATCTGTCACGAGTTCATATTCATACTGAACAACAATCGCTTGTTGTCCAGAGCTTTCACTGTCGGTTGTGTCGGTGCTGGAGGGACATGATCCAACAAGTCGTGGCCTGGTTGTTTGGCTCGCGTCAGGGGATGATGCCGGAACTTGATCCTCCACAACCGATGGGGAAGGAGGACGAGTGGCAGCTGTCTGGGCTGGCGTGGGTGGTTTGGACGCATCTCCTTCGCTTGGGCGCGTCTCGTTAGCTCCTGGATCTGTAGGAGGACGACTCACTGATCCCAGGGCTGTAGGAGGCCGTGTTACCGATGGAGTGGTGGCGTTCGAATTGAGAGTATCAGTAGTTGGGCGCATGGTAGGTGCCACGGGGGCACTGCAAGAATAATTCCTCTCGTCAGCAGTGAGTCCACCGTATTCAGAGGCGTCCAGAACATCACCCAAGTGATACAATACAGCACCATTGAAAATGCGATCGGGCCAAGTATCCATAAAAGGATATGATTTGGCTGCACCAACCAATAATTCCAAATGACCATCCGGACTTCCCGAAAAGATGGCCCCCGTCTTTTCTCCAAACTTAGGTTGCGTATACCTCAATTCGGGAGTTTGCATTGTCACGTAAAACGCATGAGTTTCGCCAGGAGGAATGAATACCTGATCAACTGAACCAACAGGCAAATGTGTAGGAGCATCATCACCAGCCCCCTGAGTCGCCGCAGCACCAATAGATCTCCAACTAGGAGAAGACCACGTCCCATCTTCATTTTTTTTCACATCAGTCTCAAATCCTACGTGTGTCCCGTTCTTATGATAAACTTCCACACACATATCTGATGTAAGGAATGTTGACACTTCAAATGCAATGACTGTCAATCCTTCTGGAGGACCACCCTCCTCAACGGAGGGGACGCGAACGTCAAACATCATACCAGCTTGTTTGAGTCCTCCGTGGAGGGTGGTTGCCACAGATCGAACGACGGGTGTAGGTGATGTTGTGGGGGTTACAGGGACGGGAGACAGGGTTGGTTCACTCGTTGGTTCCTTGGTGGGCATCTTTGTCGGGAGGGTTGTTGGTTCATTTGTTGGAAGAGCTGTGGGTACGTTTGTCGAGACATTAGTCGGTGCACTATTCGGCTCGCTTGTTGGCTGGGAACAGGTATGAATACCGAAAAGCAAAAAGGAATGAGTCATGTGCCAGAATGATGACATAATGTTCTTATCACTTTCACTTTCACTTTCACTGCAGTTGAACAAGAGAATATATTTTATTCACCTTTGTAGTAGTTTGATCTGCAACGGTTGCAGCATCCACATCACAAGTAGCATATCCTCTCTTGGCCGCCACACTCTCTTGGACCTCCTTACCACTCATCTCGCTAAAAATGGAACTCATATCCAAGTCATTTCCCAAACGATAAAGCATGGCACCATTAAAGACACGATCGGGCCAACTCTCACCGAAGGGGTAATTTTTGGCGACGCCTGTGAGGATTTCAATGGACATACCTCGTTCAGAGTCCTGATTACTATGGTTCTCCGAAACAAACACACTCCCAGTCTTATTTTCAGCGTCCTTGAATGCTGTATACCTCATATTTTCATTCTGCGTCGTGATGTAAAATGCTTGGGTGGCATCCAATGGAATATGTGTGGGATCAAAACTCCCAATAGGTATGTGGGTTGGTTTATTTTTTCCTTGGCCTAATACGCTTACACTTCCCAAAAAAGTCCAGGAATTTTGGGTGGTATCGTGTCCTTCGAATGTGCCTTGCTTGGTATAGATCTCGACGCATACTTGCTCATCTTTGTTTGGGGTTAGAATGTCGAATGCAAGTACAACGAGTCCCTCGTTCTCGCCTGATGTTGAAGCAGTAGACCCAGCAATGGGCGCGGCACGTACATCAAACATGACACCATCTTGAATCCAGCCGCCTTCATACGTCGTTATCAATTCATAGATGTCACTTCCCGTGGTCTGTTGTCGGACTGCATTTGCCGAAGAAGTTGCAGCATACATGTCCATGATAGCAGCATGCGCATCTTCCTTCGTTTTTGTTACTTGTGTTTCTTGAACCTGTCGTTGATTCAACGATGATGCACCCGATGGTTGTGACTGTGCGATGGTTAGCAGTCCTGCCAGAATGCAATTTAAAAACTTCATGGTGCCGTTCGGTAGCGGGTAAAGGCGCTGGGTTTTATGGAATGATGTCGGTGTTCAGATATTGGAGGTAGATATTGGTGGTCGAAATTTGTAAAACGGTTATTGAAACAAATGTGGTGACAGCAGGTCTAATTTTAATGATTGATTATCCCCACGTATGGCGCTCCTCGTAGCTTTGAATAGTGTAGGTAGTCATTAAAAATTGATAATAGCGTATCTCCGTTGGTGGTAATTGTTGATGGAGCTTCCAGGCTTTGGTTATCATGCACGTGGAGAGTTTCAATTGAATCGTTTTATTGGAGTTCGTTCTAATGATGTTGTGCAATAATGATGTTGTATCGTAGGAGTTGTCATAAAATAATTCGCAGAGGACAAAACGTGAAATTTTGCGAGACGGTCTTTCTCTCAAACATTTTTTTATGGAAATTATCATGCCGAAGTTACATTTTTTTATGCCTTCTCTTACGTAAACCTCCCTATTAATCTCACATATGTAAGTCTAATGAAGTCCTATTCAAGCAATGATCGTTTGCACGATATACTAGTGCCCTAATTAGAGATTTAATCACGCTAGAGAGAATTGAAATGTATCGTACTCCTACATCTGTGTGATTATTTTGTAATTTTTGTCCGGGACCGACGCGAGAGGCTTTTGTGCGGGACTGTGGGACACGGAGTGCAGAGTACAGACGCTCTAGGTAGTACTATTGCTAACTACTACTCCTACCCTGTATGGGTGAAAACGTAGTGTTAGATTAATTTTTGAAAGTGTATTAGGTCAAGAAATTTGAATAATATTATTACGTATTGATGGTACATTGCATAGGAGTATTAGGGTATCTACTATTACGTACTCTACGAGTTTAACTTGTCGCGGGTCAAATCTAACGCAAAAAAATGCTAAGTTGACATACTTCACTAAACTAAGAATAACTTTAAAACCAACCCCTAACCCTAACCTCCCATACTACAATGTCACAGTCGTCTACTAGGTACCATAGTATCTAGATGCCAGGGGTACTTAATTAAGTACGAAAATGCCAAATATACTTAACTCGTTTCGTCACTTCGGCCCTTAAACTTTTAAAGATAGGCAAATTAGGCG
>JALLAR010000692.1:0-13427 GCA_036939335.1 Conticribra guillardii
ATTATGATAAAATAATTATGATTATTATTTGTTTTATTGGGTATGGCTGGTACAATAATATGATGTTGTACGATACAACAAAGAGTGGAGTAGAGAGAGAGAGAGTTTCGAAGATCGTAGTACATCAATTATTGCATAGAGTACTAATCATGCACACCAAAATTGCCGAGAAAAGATTTCTCCTACTATGTAGTAGAGATAACTCTCTCTCTAGAGCTAGAGAGAGAGAGAGGAGCAAACCCTTCTCAGTAAGGTATGTTGTATTGTTCGCAGTACATACATAGATAATAAATGCCTTCTCCAAGCTTCTCCATGATGTCTTTTTTGAGAAGACCAAATAAATAATGTTCAGCAATATTGGCAAGAGTTCGGATGGTTATCGGTTCTCGTTGAAGACAGTGTCTACCTCCGCATAACAATACTGTACTTTTCTTGCTAACCTCATTTTTTTCTTTCGAATTATACAACAAAACTAAGTAATCCGATCCCTTCTTATCATATTTGGGTAGAATTGAAATGCTGAGGTCTTTGTTGGTGTTCTCATTCGAAGAACTACAGTTTCAATTTCAGTTGACACTTGTATTTGTGACTTCCTTACACATTATAATATAGTACTATGACTTAATTATTATCATTCGAATGTCTAAAACGTAATAACTTGTTATTTGAACTATGTAGAATATGATGTTTAATTTGCAATCCTGTTTAGCATGATTGAGACTGCATGAGACAGAGAAACATTGTTCCAACTTCAAACAAAAACCCACATTCCAATCGGAGTCATCTGTTTTAACAAGAGGTTTTAAAAAGTAAAGTGCCTCGCGCAAAGCAGCAAAAAAAAACAATAATTCCCGCGGAACTTGGAACCCTCCATCCTTGCAAAATACAAAGCAATCTCAACATCGATCATAATAAAAAATAAAAAGAGCCAGTGGAGTCGAACGAAGAACTCCAATCCATGCATACACCACGCACAGCTATCGCACACGACGCAATTCATCTAGCTAGAGAGAGGTATCGTATTCTATCAACTTGAATTTGGTCCGGGTGAGTGGGTGGACATCGATAATCGTCTGACTCTCCATTCTCAGCTATCGTCAGTCACTGACCTCCCAATTTGTCCCTACATACAACATCATTGTCTCCTCAGAATTTAAAATTCATTAATTTAGTAAAGTTAGTTCCACCATGAAGCGACCCTGCAAAAGTGCCTTTGTAATAACGCAGCTATGGCTCGCATCCTCTCCGCTAGCCAACGCCGCCGCTCGTTCCATCCGAGGAAGCCACCTCGACAATAATGGCAGCAGTACCAACAGCGCCGCCCTCGACGAGACCGATCGAGAATTACGAAACACCGCCATACCACCCGCCTCCGAGAACCAAGCCATCGAATACGACGAGCCACTCCCTCAAAGACGAACACGCCAAAAAGGAGGCGCGATCCATCATCACGCACACACTCAAGACAACGCCGACACAATCGATGGTAGTGCCAACCTCATCGCCAGCCCCAGCAGCACCAACTATGACCAACTCCACCGCGATGAAAAAGCCATGCTATTTCCCCAAACGCGCATTATTGGCGGGAACAATGCGCAAGTCAATGAATATCCCTATGCCGTCTCCATTCAGGACGAGAATGGGCACATTTGCGGAGGAACGCTCATTGCCGTGGATACGGTATTGACCGCGGCGCATTGTTCGCCGATGACCATGGGGAAGGCTCTGAAAGATATCAAGGTTGTTGTTGGGCGTTCCGATTTATCAGATAAGAGCGCCGGGGAAGAATTGTCGATAAGGAAGGAAAAGATTCATTCGGGGTACAATCGTTTTGATAATGATTTTGCATTGCTCTTCTTGAGATCGGCGACCATGATGGGCAAGGTTATTGAATTGAATAAGGAAGCCACTGACCCGGAGGATTTGTCTCTTGTCATCGTCGTGGGATGGGGGGATGTTGACGAAAGTGAAAATGTGCGTCAAATGGCCAATGTATTGCAAGAGGCTAATTTGAAGGTGGTTTCCAACGAGCAATGTAATAATAGTGTAGGGACAGTGGGAACCTATCAAGTCAGCTATAAAGGGTTCATTAGCGACACCATGATGTGTGCATGGCACAGGAAGAGGGATTCCTGCCAAGGCGACTCGGGCGGTCCTCTCATGGTCCGAATAAACGGTGGACACAAGCAAGTTGGTTTGGTGAGCTGGGGAGTTGGATGCAAGAACAGAGATTTTCCAGGAGTGTATGCTCGAGTTTCTTCGGCGTTTGATTGGGTGGAAAAACAAGTGTGCAAGAATAGCATCTATCCCCCAAGATATCTCAATTGCGAGCCATTTTAAGGCTCAATCATGTTGAGCGGCATACGGCGTAGTCATTATTTCTTTATCCCTTAACATCATGTTTCTGCGAGTGTCATTTTTGAAGGAACTTTGCAAAAAAGATGCTCCATCCCAAGTTTAACAAGGTCTTTGGCATGATATTCCTCTCAAGAAGTCAAGAATGAAGAGGCGAGATTTGTGTATTTGTCTTGTGTCTTTATTAAAATGTTTGATCCTTCATAATAATTGTAACATTTAGAATGTATCATCTATCACACACAAAAATACAATATTTTATGTTTTCTGTTTAAGGGTCGACCAATGTTCACCCTACAATTATTATTTGAGTTCTATCCAATCAACAAGGGTAGAGAACAAAAATGGAAGTGTTCGACACATTTTTATTTGGCATGTACTCAATTATATTAAAAGTTTGAATATTTGTCAACATGAGCTGTAATGCAGTAGTGCTAATGCCATGTACTAGGATTATTATTGTGTTTTGAATAGTTCATGTTGCACACAATAAATTATTATGTAGTATATTATTTACATCATTTTCTCCTGTATTGCATCATACAATTTCTACTTTTTGCCACTTGAACTTGAGTTGTGAAGACTAACTTTAAATGAATTTAAAACACTAATTGTAAAATTAATGTCTAAGTAGTGACGTTACATCCAATCCCACCCCCTCTCCATAAACAGTAATTAGGACTGAGACCAATTATGGAATTTTTTTAAAAGCCCCGAAGTACCAAGCATTCAAGGAGAACAAGCAGCATTTGTTCCCTCACAGACAAAGTTAAAATTGTGACTGTGTGTGGAACTGGGTGCCCCATATCACCTTTCACAGCTTCGCCAGCATCAGAAATGGTAATGAGCCAAAAATCTTGCCAGGGCCATTTTCAGGGATCACCTCAGACATGCACACACACCGTGCTGGGGCTGGGGAGGGTCAAATGTGGCTGTAGACTTCATCATTGTCTGCTATGTACATGTTTCACCAGACAGTACCTCTGATTAATATCCTTGCATACATCTTCTTGTAGTAAATAGTAATGATTGCCACCTGACTCCATCTACTATTCTTCTCTAACAAACAATTCTTATTTGTAGCAGCTGCTTCTTGGTCCTGGTAATAGTACACAGAGTCGTGTGCAATGTCGCAAATCATAAAATATATCATCTTGTTTTCAGTTGTGTGAAAAATTCTATTCATTTGACTGTCATCGTGGCATTGAGCATAGTCATGAGTCAAAATTGTATTACAGGTGGAACTAAAAAAATGGGTTGTGTCCATGGGAGTCGTGATGTTGGAAGGGTTCAAGGAAGGTTTCATGCAGTGTCAATAGGTGGATCTTGAACGAGCACTGTAATGGTGTCTCTTTTTGAAACTTTCAAAACCAATCCGTTTCAATTTTGAAATACTCAGTTCCATTAGTATGTTTTGTGTTAATGTAGAATTAATACTTCGAGTTTATGTACAATCATTAGTAGAAAATAAACTGTGTATATATAATATGTACATGTACATATGATGTGAACTATGTGCCTATGTTCTGTGTTTTTTGAGAGAGAGTGAATCAGATCGATTTTTTTAGACATCTTACTAAGAAAACATACCGGACCTACATGATAAGGAGACAGATCAGTTAATCCTTGGAAATTTGAAACTCTCTCCTTAGACATTCTACATATGAATCAGTACAACTAACAGGATCAACTTAAAGAGACAATTCAGTTTTAGACTGGTATGTCACAACAACAAAAATCATAAAAAAGTTATTCGAAAATTGACCAGGGTATTTCTGTTAACAGGATTACAGTTAATTAGTGCCCATGTGTGTCCCGATTAAAAATGATTATCATACTTACACAATCAGATACTGGTACATCCTAGTTAGCACATTTTGGTTTTCGTATGTACATATATTCCCCCGTATGTGAGTAGATACATTCTTTTTTTCAACAGAGCGTTCAATTACTAACAGAGTAGCAGAGTAGTACAATAGTTTTGACACTAAATATTCAGACCTTTTCTTGGACAGAGTGCATGGCATCTGACTCTCTAGTGCTGGTCGGGAGCTTTCGAAATGTCACTACCACACTTATCATAACTCCTAGCAGATTGCTAGGTACAGGACTTCAAAAGTATCTTTCAAAAAGTGGGCCCTCACAGGGGCCAATATCTGTAATTGTAATCCTGTTAATTATTCATTCCGCTACACAATCAATTGTCAAAATAATTGGTCATTGCATCTAGTTCTAGTACTTGTGAAATGATATAGATCTGCTCATCTGATCTTTTCATTATGCTTAAGAAGGGCAACAAAGTATTGGTTTCAATTTCAGGCATATTAGTCTATTGACGCCACTTTGCCTTATATTTATGTAAGACACTTGCTTACGGTAGGGTAGGGCACTTTTTGGGAGCGGCATGGAAAAATCACTTCCATTCCATTCGTTAGAATGGGTTGATTACTGCATCTGCCCCTTCATTATTCTTTGCAGTTCTTCTTAAGGTCTGTTTCAATGTCTTCAAAGAAGTGATAAAAGGGAAGCAATATTGAGTCAAGTTGATTTTTGTCACTGAAGATTTTCTTATGTGACTTCAATTCATTTCAAAGTGACAAGAAAGTGACAAGAAGTAGTTCCATCAAAAATCTGTGACTCATCTCTGATGCATGATCCATATTGAATTGTTCCAACCACAATTTACGTACAATGGTTTTCAGAGTGGCACATTTCTGGGCAAAAAAAAACGATGGACAGACCATTGTGTTCTTATGCAAGATTCGAGATTTTACTAAGTGACCAATGATCCAAACTGAATGTAAAGCAATTTTCCCCCTAAACTACAAATTGAATATTTTGCTCTGGATTAAATACAAAATGGTTCCTCAATCTACATTAAATATTAAATGCAGATTGAGGACCTATTTTGTATTTGATTCAGATCAAAATATTTAATTAAAAAGGGGGAAAACATGCATTCGATAGCTAGCAAAATTATCGTTCGAGAATGATATTGACCATTTTACTCAAGCGTGTGTGTCACATAAAAGAACATCATACATACGGTGTGACTAACTACTTTTTATGTTGCATTTTTTTGTTGCCAGAGATCTTTGAAAATATTCATGTACGTCACTAAAAAACACGAAGTTGTATCTCAAGAAATACTAGAAATTGTGAAGTGACAATAAAGTGAAGATGACTTTCTGATGTCATGAAATTTTAAACGTCACCTTCCTTTTGTCACTACTGTGGAAATTCTTTTTAGAGGTTGAACAGGCCTAAGCCAAGATATTGGGTCTATATTGAATAAAGGCTAATATTTATAAAGTTGCATCAGCAAAGGCTGATCAATTTTTTCGGATGAAAGATCACTGAACATCTGTTGGTTTGCTCCTACTCCTAGTGTCCATATGATGTAACACACAAGGGATGTATCAACCAACTGCCAAAGGGTGTCCAATCTTCATGTCCCCATCATATGCAGCATAATAATGTTATGTTGTAGATCATGTTTTCTCTCTTTAGGGAGTATTGTCCTTAATACATCTTGGGCAAATGCACCTACTCAACACATCACATTCATCATAATACTAAGTTCTCCTATCTTTAGCTGCAACCTGCATACTAGTAGTAGGTAATGTGTATGTGGTTTTAAGATTGTATATATATATATTATTCATCATACAGTAATATTATTCACTTCTTACAATAAAATGATTATAATTTATGATGGTTTCATGCTTTATTCCTTGCATAATATTATGTAGATGGTAGAGTGTAGAGAGATTTTTTATGTACTGTTTTGTTATTATTATTTTGTTGATGATCCTGTTGACCAACCAGTTGTTGTGATGCAACCATAGATATGGAAAATAACAACACTACGAACTTGGAGAAAGAGGCACACAGCTGCGATATCAACTGTGCCAAGAATGCCATTATTAAAAATGGTGCATTAATTTTATGCACAGGCAGCGCTGAATTTGTTTTGAGACCTAATAGTATGTGTCCTTATGCTGGGGTGACCAAAGGGGCAAGTTTGTACATTGCCTTTATAGGTAGCAAATTTGGGTGGTGCACCAAGAAAGTAGGCAAATAACATTGATACTATTGTGTCTGACTTCTGAATCGCATAACTGGCAAATGCAATCATCAAAAGTAGCACCAGATTTAAATCGCCAACCGCCAATCACAGAATATAACTATAGCTTGCCTGACTTGTCAGATTAATTTTAGCCTGATAAATCAGAACAAAAAAACCAAACAAGAGCACATCCAAGCAGGGAGTAGGACCTCCAATTGTTTTCAGAAAATCCTTTTATATGAATCATGAAGCTGATGCACCAAAGTTGAATCAAGATGGAAATGACATTTACATTCTGGAAGAATGTACAATTTCTTATATTGGTTTAAATGATGTAAGCAATTTCTTTTGAGAATTTTTAAATTCACTTAATGGCATCAAACAAGTTACATTTCAACAAGAGAGAGAAGACATCGAGTTTGCATCTTGAACAAAACAAAAAAGCTTCGCCTGAATACCACATCTCTCCTATTCCACCAAAACTTTATTGCAAACAAAGGTCTCACAGAAAAGAAAACCAGACCCCCACAAAGGGATGATCATACCCACAATGAGGCACATTCTCCAATTAATCATGCAAGTGGCAACGGCAAAATCAACAACAACTATAATGGCTTGTCTCACCAAAGAAAAAGAAGAAAAATCCTTGCCATGACCACAACTGCCACATTCCAAAACTTCATGGAAAATGAAGGTATCACAGAAAAAAAACAGACAACAGAGCAACATTCCAATTCATAGGCATAGGGTAGACAAATCATCCACTGGCTAACTGCAACTGCAATGTTGCCCTACACATCATTGGCACCATGTTGCTTCTCTTTGAGTATTGCCCCCCCCTCTTCAGACATGGGACCACCACCAAAATTTACAACAATAGTGAATATGGTGACCTAAGGTGCTCTCTAACACTCTGTGTTATGCTATGTCAAACATTAAGATTTATCCTGAGAAGAGTGAAGATTGTCATCAATCTTGGTAAATCATAATCATAAGCATACTCAAGAGAGGGTGCATTATTATTTAGAAGCAATGCATTAAAATGGAACCATAATTATATTGATTCAGCATTCAAAAAACAAGGGTTTGTTGATGTGTTATGTCATTCATATTGTTACATGTTTTTCAATTGTTTTCTTACAAGTAGGTCCAAATCAAAATATAAGTTGCTCAAATAATGATTGTCTAATAAGTCATTATGTAAGGAAAGAGAAGACAGTATGCACACTATCAGGAAGAGGCTTGCAATTCAGTGCATTGACATTCTTTTCACAGCTATGCATAACAAATTCATCCATGTGGCCTTCCTTGCGAGCCTTTCTCTCTCGCTCTTCATGCTCTTTCTTATCATTTTCTAATCTTGAGGTTTGCACCTTGGTTACTGTTGACTCAAGCTCTTTATATGCTTCAAATAATAGCCTTGCCAACGATTGTTTACCGGATTGCATGAGGAACGTTATGGTTTCACTTATTGCAGCAACATGATCTTCATTGGGGATTGAAAAGGTCAATGAGTCAACCAAGCTTTTCAGCTCTTCTTCGCTTCCCGGCTTCATTCGTCTAGAGGCAGGTCCTTGCTTTCTCTTTTTCTTTTTCTTTGACTTGTCCCTGCCAATTTTGTTGAACTTCGATTTATGCTTCATCTGGTCCAATTCACCAGAAAAACTAAATGAACTCACTGCGCCAACACTAATCACAGTTGAAACACTTGCCACACTGCGAACGCTGCCAACACTAGATCCACTAGCAGTACTTCGCAAACTGGTATTGGACGCTGTAGATTGCATGGAGAAGACACTTGCACTATCATCCAGATGGGGATCATTCTCGCCAGCTTCCTCTGCATCTTTGATCGCTTGACGACGGATAGCAATGACCTCCCCATAACGCTTATTGGTTTCCTCAAAGGTTGACGCACGCTCCGCAAAGTCTTCAATGCAAGTATTTGCATAAGAAACTGATGCATCGATGCATTTCTTTACCAGGTCTGGTCTATTGTGAAGGTACGCAACCCTCCTACCCTCGCTCCACATGTGTGCGGAAATGAACATGTCTGTAGCATAAGCAACATCTTGTCCATAGTCAAGCAAAATTCGTGCTGCAGAAGAGTAGCATTCTCTCTGTTCTTGCATGTTGCCTCCTCTGGACGATACGTCTTCTGCGATTTTGGCAGCAATCGAAGACATTTCATCATAGCCCATAGTATCATTATCCTCTGCACAGCATGCAAAGTATGCTCTCCAGTCCCCACAAGTTCGAGCTGCCCGTTTTGCTCCATCAAGATGTTTTGGATTTGCAGTCAAAAACACGGCCAACGCCTCATCTGCCTTCCAATCTGACAACAAACGTTCACCGAGTGATACCATGATGGAGCGGCGGAACTCTTGGTCATCCTCAAACAATTCCAAGGCAAGTTTATGCAGGGCATGTTCCTCAATGAATTTCAGGCACTTGTCAAGGTGTGCTACATTTGGTGTTTGATCCTCCGCTCGACCAGCTGCAACCAAGTGGCGCAATGCAGACTCATATCGCTTCAACTTGACATCAACCTCGTAACGAGCAGCGGATTCTGGCAATTCTCTCCAGCGCTTAAGCATAGGGAGATAAACTTTTGGGTCCATTTGAGAATGGCGAGCAACCGCTTTTGCCAAGTCAAAATCATACATTCCAATGGCAGTGTTGAAAATAAGCTCATAATCTGCCAGGAAGGCAAGGTATTGAATTGAACTTTGAACAGAATCTGATAGCAGAACTGATTTCTTTCTCGCTTGGATGTTGTAATTATTTTGAGGTGCATTACTTTTGATAAGAGAAAGTGCTTCCTCTAGCATAGGAGGGTTCTGCTTTGCATAACTGGAGAGTATAGGAAGAAGAAAGTGTCCATTTTTCACAATTTTTCCAGAAGATGTCACTCCTTCGTTTTCGGCATTGAGCATGACTTCACGCACTTTGGTGCATACTTGATTAACCTTGGATACATCCTCTGTTGCTACTCCAGGATTTGTTTTGGTACTCTTTTCTGTTTTGATCCATGATGGGATTGGATACTTCCACAAGGTTGTATCAACATCTATCAAACTAGAAAGAAAGAGGTTGATGTTATCAATCTTTTCTATTTGACCAACAAATTGCTCTGCGCCGCCCATTTCCAAGAAGTGCAATGGATTAAAATCTACGATAAGATTCATATCAACACGTTGCCTTCTCATTATGTCTAATGCTGTATAGTAGTCTCCTGCATCGATCTTCATCATGGTGTATGGCAACACTAAGGCTCGTGGGCTAATACTCTCCAAGTTTCCACGAGGCATTTGAATCACAACCGTGGGGACTATTGGAAATAATGCCACAAGGCGTGCACCGCGTTCCACGCTTCGGGGTTCATATCCATCAAGCGCTTCGTTTTCATCAGAACCCATAAGCGGATCAAAGTTATGGAGTGAGGCAATAGGTAGAAAGCGAAGTTGAGAGCGAGATCCAAGCGTAATGTGGGCAAGGAATCTGTGTTCTAGTGAAAGGACGAATGATGAAGAAGCGCTAGAAAGGAGTCGTTCGCCACAGTATAAACGATAGCGCGAGGAGAGGCCAATGACAAGGCGTTTGGATGGCTCATCGTGCCCCAGGATTGATGAAACATCTGCCCTGGGACCATGGGATGTTGCATCGACATTTGAATCGTATAATCCTGCAATCCAAGGACAAGGCTCTAGTAGCGGTCCCGCCTCGCAATGTTCCACCGCGCCTCCTTGAGAATATTCTAGAAGAGTTCCATCCGTGAGTTCTACCAATGCACTTCCACGAGCACCGGCAACGTAAGCAGTATCTGACCAATTCACAATTTGGAGAACACGTCCCTCAATTGGAATACATGAGGATATTTCAATACCTGTTTGATCGGCTTCATTCCAAGATATTTTCATTTCAACAAGATTATCAAAGAAATGATGCTTTCCGCTTGTGCCCTTGGGACTAGATATGGCAATCACAGTGAAAGAATCTTTGTCGGCATCAATTATTGTGACATCTCGAAGTGTCATTCCTTGCAAGGCGTAAGTGAAGTTTGCTTCGTTTTCATCGTTTGTTTCTTTTAACGCATTCAAGCTACCGGATGGATCAACAATTGCCAATAGCGTTGGAGGATGAAATCCAGGTGTCAACGACATTCCATTAGGCCTGTCATCGCCGCCGCCGCCACCACCACTTTGTAACAATGCAAACCTTCCATCCGACATGGTTACCACAAATTCGACACGCCCCTTCTCACCCAGCAAATCATTCTCATCAGAAATAATTATTTCATGACGAAAGCAAGGTCTAGTAGTAATTCCCACCACAGGTGCTGGAAGTTCCAACGACGACGCATACATGGGCGGAGGAACAATCGCTTTATCCAGCGGAGTGAAATTCACCGTCTTTCCATCTACCGCCATTGCCAGCACGGAGGATGTTTTGGACGACCGTCCCTTTTTTGCTGTTGGATTGGAATGAGAATAGTAAACGGTAGATGACTCCCATCGAAAGGTGTACTCCCGCCATTCCAAAGGATCGGTAGTACTACTGCTACTGCCCGAGGCACCTCCTTGTCGATGCAATGCAATCAGTATTCGATAGGGATCCTCTTCCGAAAATTTCATTCCTGAAACAATGGCCGACCCCACAGCATCATCCGTAGTAGTAGTAGTAGTAGTATCGTAACGCAATTCATATTTGAGGTACCAATGATAATTGTTCCTGTGATAGAATTGCACTTTTCCATAGGAGGAAGCAGAATTTTCCTCATCGGAAGGGGAGGAGGAAGGAGGAGTCACCATCAACGTCACGGCCAGCAAATCCCCCTCCAAATTAAACGCGACACCCGTNGGAGGAGGAAGGAGGAGTCACCATCAACGTCACGGCCAGCAAATCCCCCTCCAAATTAAATGCGACACCCGTCACTTCCTCCTTTCCACCCACTGTCTGCCTCGTTGTTTTCGTAGCAGTATTCGCACCACCACCCATGGTATTATGAATCTTGCATTCCCGATGCCTCAATCCATTCGGTTCCATGAATGCCACTTGCATGGATGCCTGCCGAACCTGTCGTGCTCTGGCACCGCTGGGTTTTGCACTACCCCTGGTGCTGCTGCTGGCAACCAATGGACGAGACGATTGAACGACACCCACATAATGGGAACATCCCGCGGGTGCCCATGTCGGTGCAATGGGAAGTAGGTTGGGGACATCGCGACCGGATCCATCTTCTTCTTTGGAGAGGGAGATTAGTTGGAGTGTGGTGCGGTGGTAGGTGCGGATGCGTCGTAGGGGTTTGGATGGTTTGTTGCTGCTGTTGCTGATGTTGGTGTTGGTGGTGTTGGTGTTTGTTGCAGTGTTGGAAATAATATTGGCATCCATCGTGGACAAGGCAAGGGAGGAACTATCGGGTCTCCAACAAAAGGAAATGGCGTTGGGATGAATTGCGGCCTCGTCAGTAGCGAGATCAGTAGTACGATTGTTGGAGGAGTGCAATGGAAAGAGACATGGGTCGAGACGCAGTTCGGATAGAATTTCATATTGAGTATTCATTGTCATGAGAATTGGTATTTTGGTGTCGGATTCAGTATTGTTTCCATTTCCATTTCCATTTCCATCTTCACAGTCATCCTCATCTTCTCCATCATCATCCTCGTTGTCATTGGCAAACGTAACCAAGGCCAAAACCTCCCCATCCGGACTCCATCCACCACATTCCAACCCATTCTCAAACGAACCAATGCATTCGCTCCCCTCTTCCAAAATAATCCCACCTTCGCCATCTAGTTTCAACGCAATGGCATTGGTGGCATCGATGGAAACGGAAACGACGTGTCCCGCATGAGAAAGGCAGGTTATATGAAGTCCTCCTTCGTTTGTGAGATCCATTCCCATGATTCCCTCGTTTCCATTGTTGTCATCGTTGTCGTCGTCGTCGTCGTCGGGGGAGGATTCTTGTAAGAAGCTGGAGGCGTAGAACCATTTCGAACGGGGGGTTGGTTCCGCGTTGGAATCTGGAGTAATTCCCCCTTCTTCTTCTCCTTCTTCTTCCGCATCCTCATTATTGTAATAATTGTCATCTTCTTGATTGGAAATCTCCACAACCTTTTCCAAATCCACCCTCCATGCCAATTCATCATTCCCATCCAAGGCATATAGCCATCCGTCCGAAGTCACCACAAACGATACAGGCGGTTGCTTACTGGGTTGCTTCCTACTGCTGCTACTACTACCACCCCCACCACGGTGAATTATGGTATCGGTAGCATCCTCATCATTCCTGCTCTCGTGATAGTCCTCCTCCTCCTCATTGTCATTGATGTTGTTGTTGTTATTGTCGTCGTCGTCGTGATAATTTGGATTCTCAAAATCAGTACCACCGCCGAGATTGTGATGAAGATCGGCATTGGAATTGGAAATCACCGCCACAATGGTGGCGGTGCTGTGAGGATGTGCGTCGTCGCGATTGTCAACGACGACGACGTGTGTTGGTGCTACATCGGGAAGGATGTGGCGGATTTCACCTTGGAGTGCAAGGTTTCTCATGATAGTATCTAGGCAGACAATTCGTTATTAGTATTGTTGTTGTGAGTTTAGGAAAGTTCGTGCAATGCGTTCTTGTCTGCGTTGGATTAAGGGTGCTCTAGAGAGTATCTACTGCGATTTTGTTTTGTTTTTGGACGGATTATGAATGATGTGCCATGGTATGCATGGTCCATTCATGATCGAGGCACTTTGTAATATAAATTCGTCTCGCTATTTTTGTGCGGTTGGGTGATGGGTGAATGATAGTATCTAGATAGAGGGTTCTGCACGATCGCTCAAGAGGAAGATTCCTGATTCCAACGTCTGATTTTGTCAAGATTTTGCAGGGATTTTGTGCCATTTTTACAACATCATAAATGAGGCAAAATAATGATCACCACAACATCTCATGGATATTATAATATCAAGAGTGTTGACAACAACAGCAACAACAGCAACAACAGCAACA
>JALLAR010000693.1:0-13406 GCA_036939335.1 Conticribra guillardii
CAACAACAGCAACAGCAACTATTGCACGGCCACATAATCCAAAGCCGCACCACTTCCACCTCCCACTCCATTCCCTCTTCTCGCGCACGAAGCAAATCCCGCTCTCGAAAAGGTGGCAGATTATCCAGCGGCGGCGGTGGCAGCAGCAACAAAGGAGAGGGTGGCGACGCCAGCGGCGGGAGCAAACAACGGAGAGGCAACAGTACCACCCGACAACAACAACAACAACAACGACGACGGCGCAAATCCAAATCATCCTCTTCTGGCGTGGCAACAACAACAGCAGCAGCACAGGAGGAGGTGGAGGAGGACGCAGTGGAAGCGGAGAATGCCGCCATGGATGACTGCGGAAGATGCATTCGTCATCCCACCATTGAATTATGCCGTAGGGAGCACGAACACGACGCTTGGAGAATATTATTGCAGGATTGTCCATTGTGCTCTTTGGATGATTCCGCGCCGGATTATTCGAGCCGGTATCCCCAGCAATCCCCGCAGCAACAACAATCGCAGCAACAGTCACAGCAACAACAATCGCATCACAAGCAAAAGGCAATGGATTCCACGCAAACCACGGCCGATGTCACCGCCACCACCGAAGAAGCATCCACGGTGAAATCATGGACCGTCTCCGATGCTTCCTCCACCGAAGAAGACCACGACCGCGATAACGACCACGATAACGACCACGACAATGACGAGGGAAATAATTCCACCGAAATGAACACCACCGCAAATACCATTGCCACCTACCGGAGGGGCAATCTCGCCAATAATACCGGTAATAATACCACCACTACCACTCAACAACAACAACGGCCCATGAAGCCACCGGCGGCGCAGGAGGATAAACGAACGGGACTGCGACGAAGGGGAAGCAGTAAGAGCAGTAGCAGGGGGAGCACCCGACGCAGTGGTGGAAGTGGCAGTCGTCGTCAACAACAGCAGCAGCAGCAGCAGTCATCTTCTTCTGCTTCTGTTGCGACTACGACTAATGCGACTACGACTGGCATTCCAAATAATAATTCGATGAAATCCATTCAATCTCTCAAAGATTTGGGAAAACGACTCGTCATGGAATCAACAACAATAAAAACAACAACTATGGACAATAATACTACTACTAGCAATACTTATAATAGTATATCCGACGATGGTTCCATCGGCGTCAAGTCCGCCAGATCCTCCAGATCCGCATTTTCATCGCGCAATGCACCGCCTCCTCCGCCGCCGCGTGCTGCCGCCGTCGGAATCGGGACGGGGGGCGCCGCCGGCGGTCGCATTCCTACGTTGGCATCTCCCATTGGTGTTTCCAAACGATCTTCTTCTTCTTCTTTGGCATTCAACAACAACAACAACAACAACAATAACAGCAGCAACAATAGTAACAACAATAGTGACACATCATTATCGGCATTGTCCTCCGTGCGTGGAGGTGTTGGTGGCAGCAGCAGCAGTTTTCATGGGAACAATCAATCCAATGCCAGTTTGAGTTCATTATCCACAAAAGAATTGAGCGAGTTGAGGAGACAGCGATTGGCATCGGCGTCTCAAGGAGGAAGCGGCGGTGGAAGTGGAAGTGGTGGTGGCGGCGGCAATACTGCTGCCATGGATGGAGGAGCCACCAATAACATTCTCAATGCCGCCGCCGAAGTCCGTGCACGTGCCAAGCAGAGCAGTCGTCGATCGAGGTTGACGATCGTTCGTCAGCAGCAGCAGCAGGAACAGTTGCGGCAGGTGGAATTGCAAATTCAACAATTGGAGCAGCAGCAGCAATTAGTATTGCAGCAACAGCAACAACAGCAGCAAAAACACCAACAATTAGTATTGCAGCAACAGCAACCAGGAGGGGGGTTGTCCAATGAATGGGAAGAACCCATTTCCCAAGGAGCATCCAACACCACCAACAATCGAAGCGCACGCGCCAGAAGAAAGGTCGATCGATCGCTAGAACGAAGATCCAAGGGAATGAGAGGAAGAGAGGATGCCGCTACTAGCAGCACTTCTGCGACTAATTCTTCCATCTCCTCGGAAAATATGAAACCGCCCATGGATGATATTTTGGGTGCTGCGGCGGAAATACGCAATCGGGCTCGAAGGAGTCTCAGTCGATCGAGGGAGCGGTGTCGGGAGGCGGCAGTGTTTTGTGGGGAGACTCCAGAGGGTAATGACCACAACGATGATGACGATGATGATGACGATGATGGTGGTGCCGGTGGTGGCGTCAATGAGGATTACAATAATAATGATTCCGCGTACGATTCGGATGGTGCATCCTTGACTCGTGTCAAACGAACAATTCTAAATCCACATGGGCTGTTGCAACCGGAAGTTCCCGTTGTAGAGAGACGGAGCCAGAGCCGCGGAAGAGATGGAGAAGGAAGGAGCTCGGATCAAGAATCCTCGGTGGGGAGGATACGGTATGGGAGCCGTGGTCGAAATCGAGCAGGGCGAGATGGGAACCCCTTTCTGGAGGATGAGCATTGTGATGTAGGTCAAGCTCAACAACAACAACAACAACAACAACAGCAACAAAGAGGATCTGTTGCTGACAACATTCAAACGTCAGCAGAAGCATTTCTGATTCGCCGTCGAGAAATGAGACAAAAAATTGCAGAACGTCAAAATGCCCAAAACACCTCTCGGTTGAATTCCAGGAAAGATCACCGTCGTGCGGATAGTATTGGTGCCGAGTCTCGGGGTGATCAAGAAGGGTATCACTCAGGACCTGATCATTTGTCATTGAAAGAGCGGGTGTTGGAGGAATGGGGACGAGAGAATGATGTTGATAGGGGATCAGTGCGTTCAGGAAGAAACGAGCAAAAAAGTGAAGCAGGGCAAGGTAGATCTCGCTCGTCCGTAAGAGAGGGATTTTCAAGGATACGATCTGCATCATTGCGAGCTATGGGGAAAGGGGGGTCAAAACTTGATTTGGAGGCATTGCCTAGGGCTGGCATAGGAGGAGGAGGAGGGGGTGATGAAAACAGCAGCGTCGATACTGGAAAACGTTCTCAATCTTCATCATTTCTGCGACGTTTCTCCAAAAGCAAAAATGCTCGCTCCCTTAGCCGTGGTAGAGTGAACATTAGTGATGAAGATGATCTCGAGCGCAGCTTCACGAAATCAGATAGCTTTATTATGAGTAGAACGGCATGGGAGGATGGCGATAACGAAAAGCACAATCGTTCTTCTTTTATGCAACCTTTTGGCAAGAGTAAAAATGGACGCTCGCGCAGCCGTAGTGGGAGTTTTGTTTTTGGGGATAAATCGGAAGGCTATGGAGGTGATGCTCTGAACCCTAATAATCTCCGCTCGCTTAGTCGAGGCAGTTTCCGTGGCGATGACCAAGACGACAGCCGAAGTGTTGCAAAATCAGAGAGCTTTGCCATGAGCAGGTCAACATGGAAGGAGAACGAAAGTGGGAAAAAGAACTCTCGATCTTCTATTTTCCAACGCATCGGGGGAAGGAAAGCAAAAACGAACCGTTCAGTTAGCCGGGGAAACTCCCGGTTCGACTCTGATGATGATAGAGGAGGCGCCAGTGATGTTGAACGAAGCGACACACGAAGCTTTAAATCGGAAAGTTTTGCTTTGGATAAAAATACATCAATGTGGGAGACTGCGTCGGCAAAATCTGGTCGGGGACGCCGCACCAAAAGCAAAGCATTGAGTGAGGGGGGCTGGGAAACTGGAAATAGCAGAGGAGGCCGTCAATCCAATCCATTCCTAGATTGAGTTGATGCTGTTTTAATTTTGTATGGATTAATTCTCTTAGCTATTTCAATAATAATACAAATAAGTAGTATTGGAAAATCACTTTTTTTTAATGTGTAAAGTGAGACCAGGCTCCACTGAAAATGAACTCACCGCAGGGAGCCATTCAACGAAATGCTCGCTACCACACCAATGTCCTCTACGGAAAAATGAATTCGTAATCATTAACAATACTTCTCTTAAAAGGTAGATCCCTTAATTCAATAAAAAAGACAATTGATCATGATGATTTCCACCAGAACATTTAAAGGATTTGCTGATGACAAGTATGTAGCAGCAGTCGCAGCACAAACAGCAGTACTAGTCTGAGTCTGAGGAGGCGGTAGGTACCACCAGCAATGACAATGAAGCTGCCGAAGTCAAAGAAGGGATGAGAAGAATCACCAATTTTGTTGTCTATCTTGCTGCTCCAGTTTTTGTTGCAGTTTTTGATGTGTGTCATTTTACTAATACTTTAGCCTTCTTCGGTCAATCATAATTATTTGGAGAAGGAGGAGTATGATGTGTAATTATTCATTTCAATAATCATACAAATAAGTAATTTTGAAAAAATCTGCAGTAGCTTTTGTATCTAAATTGAACAGAGTGAAGACATTATATTCATTCAATGAATTGCTTACTATAATTACCAATACTCTATCAAGGCAAAATTATTTTGTCATGACATCATCATCATCACAACATCACGGTGCAAAAAAGGGTATTTGTGTATCTAGCAAATAAATAATCTCCACACTCAATATCAGAACAAGATACTATCATTCATCATTCAACGAAAAAAGACAATTGCTCTTGATCATTACCACCGGAGGATTTATAGGCATGACCAATAAGGTTTTGGAATTGTTCCCTGTCCATAGTAGTAGCATTCTGATGATGATGATGATGATTTGACAAATAATGATGCTTCAAATGCTGGATAATGACATTTTTCATTCCATCATCGTCATCATTGCTTCGCTGTTGCTGTTGCTGTTGCTGACATTGATGTTGTTGTTCCTCCTGCTCCTCCTGCTCCTCCTGCTCCACCATTGGCATGTTCCACACGCCAATCAATTCCACGTTATTTGCATCAAATGGATCCAAACCCTCGTATTTGTCACCTCCCATTGAAAAATAGGATTTTAATCTAGTGACGAGTAAATTGGCCCCGGATAGAGTATGTTGGTTGAGCTGTGTCGTATCATCATCATCATCATTGTAGTGTTGGTGTTGTTTGTTGTTGGTGTTGATGTTGATGTTGGTGTTTAAATGAATGACAATTTTGTTGTCAACGTTCATGATGTCGTTGTTGTTTTTGCTGTTTTCATTGTCACGAGAAGCAGCAGCAGTGCTAGTCTGAGGAGGCGGTAGGTATGATGGCAATGATGAGGCTGCCGAAGTCGAGGAAGGAATGAGAAGAATCACCAATTTTGTTCTCTTTTTTGCTGGTTCAGTTGTTGTTGATGCTGTTGTTGTTGTTTTTGTTTTTGTTTTTGCATTCTCCTCTGCATCATGTGTATCACCATCATCATGTGTATAATCATCATCGCCATCCCAACGATTACGAACCCCATCCATGAAATTCATGAGCTTCAATCCCCCCAAAGAACGATGCAATACCGTCTTGCCATTTTCGAAATCATAGGATAGAACGATATAAATGGTGGAACAGAGCGATCCAATGGTATGGGAGGTTGCGGCTTGTTGATTTAGTAGAATGTCGTTTTTGGGCCCTTCGATCCTTTGAATGGAGTCATTGGGCGTGGGCGGAAAGGTTGCTTGGAATAATATTCCATTTTTGGTGGGGTGGTGGTGGTGGTGGAAAATGCAATCGGGTTGGGGAGGATTTGGTCGAAGATCAATTATTCCTACCAACATTGATTCTTTATTGCGCGTGTCGTCTTGAGCGGAGGATGTTCCCGACGTTGTTTCGACACCGCCCTCCTTTGTGGCGCCCTTGTCGTCATCCTCGTGATGGGCAGCACCATCTACAGCAGTATCGTCCTCGTCATCGTCATCGTCGTCGTTTTCGTCCTCGCTCTCTCCATCGCCACGACTGGCAGCGTGATCATCATGGGCGATGCCAATGATATCATCGTAGGAATTGTTGCTTCCTCCGATGATATCATCATAGGCATTCTTATCCAGTTCGTCTGGAAGGTTGCCATGGATAATATTGCTGTAATTATCATCGTCGTTGTCGCCTCCACGAGGAATAATGGCAAATGCCACTCGATGACAATGGCGAGAATGGCGAAGTGATGATGGTGGTTGGAGGGGGGAGGACGCTGCTACTGCTACTAGGAGTGCTACTACTTGGTAAAGGATGATTGTTGTTATTATGGTGACGGATGTTGTTGGTGTTTGGCGCATCGTATCGTGTAGTAGATAGTAGATAGGTGGTAATAATAATCATACTATGGTTCGTTTCTCTCTACGCTAGGTACTATCGTATCTTCTATCTCGCTCGGCACGTAACGTTTGGAAGAAGCAGGTTCGTACTACGATATTTACCCCAAACTGTCAATCAATTAATATCGTAAATATGTAGTATGATCTAGATACCATACGATACCTATGCAACAGTACTACCTATGCAACTCAATCAATGGCGACAATGGCCGGGCCTCTCCTGCATGCATTCATCTACATAATATTATCTAGAGCACCATACTACCAGCATAATAATTATCGACCCTAACAATTAATTATATTAAGCGCCGTTCAATCCGTTCCTCAATTGAAACAAACAGACAAAATGGCTCGCATCATCGATCAAATCCTAGCCAGACGAAAGGAATTCAGATCCGAACGACGAGCTCTCGAATCTGCCGCGGCGGACTCTCAATATTATGAGAAGCGTCAGCTTCAATCAGTAGCACACCCTCATAATGATAATGATGACGCTACTGATGATAATGATGAATGCGATACATTTCAACAACAGCAACATCAAGCAACATCCAATACTACCAACAATAGTACTCACTACTATTACTCCTTCGAATACTTCCCCCCCAAAACCGAACCCGGACTCGACAACCTCCTCACCCGCATCGACCGCATGTCCCGCCGTCTCGACCCCCTCTTCCTCTCCATCACCTGGGGAGCCAACGGATCCACCCTCTCCCGAACCCTCGCCGTGGCGGGTCATGCGCAGCGCTATTCCTGCGTCAACGTCCTCTTGCATTTGAGCTGTACGGGATTGACGCGCGAGATGATCAACGAGGTCTTGGGCATGGCGCGGAGGAGCGGGGTTTGCAATGTATTGGCATTGAGGGGAGATCCACCTCCCACGAAACGAGGGGGGTGGACCGCGGGCGATGTGAGCGGAGGGGAGTGCGATCGAGCCATTGATTTGGTGAAGTTGATAAGGAGGTTGCATGGAGATTATTTCGGCGTGGCCGTGGCGGGTCATCCGGAGGGACATCCTTCTTCGGGCGGCAATTTGGAAGAGGGGGCCGGACGGTATTTGGAATTGATGCATTTGAAGGAAAAGTTAAATGCCGGGGCGGATTTCATAATTACTCAATTTTTTTACGATGTTCATTTATTCTTGAGATATGTCAAGAACTGTCGACAAGTGGGCATTATGTGTCCCATTATTCCCGGGATTATGCCCATTCAGTCATATTCCAGTTTTTTGAAAATGACGCAATTTTGTGGTATTTCGGTTCCCAAGGACGTGATGGAGAGGTTGCAAGTGGTGAGGCATGATGATGAGGCTGTGAAGAAGATTGGGTGTGAGATTGCGACTGAAATGTGCCGTACTATATTACAATCGACAATTGTTTTGGAACATGATTACAATAATGGTAAGTTAGATCATGATGATGATGATGATGATGTAGTGTTGGGAGTAGATGGGTTTCATTTTTATACATTGAATTTGGAACGGTCCACATCGCGAATTTTGGCGGCTTTGGGAGCAGTGGGTGTGATGGATCGTGTGTCGAGTTCCAATTCGTTAGTAAGAGACAAACAATCGAGTGAGCTGGGCGGTGTCGATGAAACAATCGAAGTGAATGGCGGTAGTAGTCAACAATTCAATGGTGCAAACTCATCGTCAACAACAGCAATAACATCAGCAACAACGACAACTAGAAGAGAAAGGAAAGAATCTATATCCGAAGAAGCTAGATCTACTCGGCGGGTCCTCCCATGGAAACCCTCTACCATGGCAAATAGATCCAAAGAAGCTGTAAGGCCAATCAATTGGAGCAATCGACCCAATTCATATGTGATGCGCACAGATGATTGGGATGAGTTTCCCAATGGAAGATGGGGTGACAGTACCAGTCCAGCATTTGGTGAACTTTCCGATGTTTCCCATTTTTATTCCTTTACACTTGGTTCGGACGATGATCGGCGGGCCATGCTAGGTCATTGTCCGCTTACCGAGTCGGATGTCTATGAAGTATTTGCTCGCTATGTGGAAGGCACTGTTCCTCACATTCCTTGGTGTGAGACACCATTGCAACCAGAGTCATTTTTGATTCAACGACAACTGGCAACACTGAATAGGTATGGATTTTTGACTGTGAATAGTCAGCCGCCTGTGGATGGTGTTCCAAGTAACCACCCTGCGTTTGGATGGGGTGGCAAAGGAGGAAGAGTCTATCAAAAGGCATATTTTGAATGTTTTGTGAGTCCGGACAAAGCAAATCGACTTACGCATATGGTGACAAACCATCCTAGCATGAATTTATTTGCTGTCAACTATGCTGGGCAAGATTTGCGTGTGGGTGTTGAAGAAGGAGGACCGACGGCACTGACATGGGGTGTATTTCCAAACCGTGAGATACTGCAACCAACAATATTTGATCCAGATACATTTTTAGTTTGGGCTGAAGAGGCATTTTCGTTGTGGTCTACCATGTGGCTAAATTTGTATGATTATGGCAGTGAGAGCCATGAGTTGATTGAGAATATTCGGGACACATATTACTTGGTTGCAATAATTGACAATGACTTTACTACTGGTGGAAAGGATGGGGCTGAATTTTTGCTCTTGAATGCCCTCCTTGAAGTAGGTAAAATTGCATCTTCTTCAACATGACATAAACTCTGATTAATATCTTGTGAAATTTGCTGGTTTGTTTTGTTGAAGTCGAATTTTTTATTGAAAAAATTAACAGCGCATGATAACATCCATAGCTTAAAACTAGAATGATAGAACAAAGTAGTGACTTTAAAGAACATTTAATCCCTTAATACATTTCATCAATTTTGGATCACGTTATTAGTTTTATTCTAATAGTACCTTGTATGTGTATGAAATAATAAGTAGGAGTGTGTTTCCAGGAAACAAGCTTTATGATATCAGTATCCTCGAAAAGGTACACTGAATTTCTATTAGCCGGAGAAGTCAAGCGTCTGCTGTTGCGGACCACCAACGATAGCATTGCGTGCTGGAGGTTTCATACTAAATATTTTCAATTTTGGGTCTGTTTTCAAGTTTGACACATCCTGAGGAGTAATGAAAATAAATTGCCGATGTTCCATAGCTTTTGCGACACTGACAAGAGTTTTAAGTGCTACTTTCCTTGCAACTGGGTCAAGGAATACATCAAATTCATCCATGACACGGAATGGTGTCTCCAAACTTTCTCCAATGGCTAGTAATAAAGAAAGAGTTGCAAAACTCCTTTCCCCTCCACTCAAAGCCTTTACATCTTTAGTCTGACTGTGTTGGTCTTTGTTATCCTGTTAAGCATGGTAGAGAGACAAAAAGTTGAGCAAGGACACCAACAACATATAAATCTGAACTTTCTATATGAAACATACCTTTTGAACAATCAAATTCAATTGACCTGCATCGTGATCGAACTCTACCTCTCCAGCACTTCCCTTCTTGTTAAGAAACTCATCGAACATGATGTTTGTCATTTGAGCAATGTGAGATCTAAACTGCTTCCATCTCTTCTTACGTTCTTTCAGATCACGACCCATTGCATCCGTGTTCTTTTCAATAGTATTGATCTGGTCCATTTTAGAATCGAGATCTTTCTGTGCTCGCAAGTATTTGTCTCTCGCAACAGCCGGATCAACTTCGCTCATATTTCTTCGCGTCCTCTCAGACTCAATTTTCTTTTGCTTGCTGACAAGTTTAGTTTTGTAGTACTTGCTATCTTTGCTAGGTTCATGAATGTCGATTGCAGCAAGATCTTCCTCAGTAGGCTCTGTTTCAAGATCAACATCCTCGTCGCCTTCCAGCTTGCTCTTTTCCAGCAAAGCCTTAAAATGCATCACTTTTGCTCCACGAAGTGCCTGGGCAACTTTCTCCTTCTCATCTCGGATAAGTACTTCCTGTTGCTCTAGTGCTGCTTCATGCTGTTCGACTTTAGCCCTCATTTTCTCCACAGCATCCTGCCTACGAGCATGGCCCTTCACGATATCCTCAAGCTTGGCTTCCACTTTTTCCAAATCGTCAGAAACTTTTTCGTTCCTTGCCGCGACTTCATCCAACTGGTTTTTGAGTTCCTCAATTCCTGGCTGCAGAGATTCAATTTCTTCAATAATGGCTGCTTCATTCTTCTTGAAATCTTCCAAAGCTTCTTCGGCCTCAGAAACGTCAGTTTCAAAGTCAGAAGTGTCGATTGTAGGCACCTCTTCTGAGGTCTCAGCTTCAGCCCTAAGGTCATCCAGAGTTGATTGCATCTGATTTATACTTTTGGTAACCTTGGCGTGAGCTTTCTGTGCATTGTTCCACGCCAGTTTGGCATCAAATTCCTCTTTGGAGGCAGCTGCCTCCTCAGTCTTATTACGTGAAAGCTCTTGCTCCACCGCTTTGACCTCATGCTTCGCAGCATCAATGGCAGCAGAGCGATCAACTCCGATAGTTTGTTTCATTGGCTTATCATTTGCCACCATAATACGGCTACCTGATTGGGCCTTCCAGTGATCCCCACTTGGCAAGAAATAAACTTTTTTCACCACCTTTCCGCGGATGGATTCCCTCCCATTCCCATCTGTAACAAGAAGTGCACGTTCACTGATTTCTTTAGAATCTGCGAGCGCAGATTCATCAATCCTTGCAGAATCCACGAGGAAATTGAATGCCAAGTTGTTATCCACACTAAGGACACTTGTTATGGTCTCGACACCTTCAGGTGGT
The DNA here is from genome assembly GCA_036939335.1 of Conticribra guillardii. Taxonomy (NCBI): domain Eukaryota; phylum Bacillariophyta; class Thalassiosirophyceae; order Thalassiosirales; family Thalassiosiraceae; genus Conticribra; species Conticribra guillardii. Next base: position 10,874 of record JALLAR010000693.1, read on the forward strand.
GTGGGAGTGTTGTACTTCTCGTTGGCTGCACGAGGGTGGATCTGAAACAGTGGACAGTCCCGCGTACCGCAACCGATATCTCTCCTCAATTTTTTCATTACCTCCAAGTCTGATGCATTGGTGACAATGAATCGATCTAGCTGGCCTGGTCCGATGGCGAGCTCCGCAATTTTGGCATATTTTTCTTTACCATCAACTACCTTGGCGTACATTCCAACAGGGCCTGCAACTGGTCCCCTGAATTTCTTTGCTTTCTGTGCTTTCTGAACAGCCTGTTCATCAACATGTATGGAGATTCATTCATAGTTGAGCATGACAAATGAAAGAACGTTGCCAGATATGCAAGATGATGCATCAAGGAGTGGCTGAAAAAAATGAAAATTGATTTGAAACTCACCTCATACAATGCCTTACACTTGGGACCAAATACAGCCAAGGACTTATTTCCTCCCCCCTCTTCCGCCTGCAAATCCCTCACCTTTCTCCTAACCTCATGAAGTTGCCTCTCCGTTCCTTGCGTCGTCTTCTTCATTTGATCCGCAACTGGTTTAATATCCTGATATCGTTTCAGCTCCTTGCCAATATCTTCCTTGAGAGGATCCACTTTTTCCTTAGCACGCATCAAGTCAGTTTCAGTCTGAGCAATCTTGCGTGTGCGCACACGTTCCTCTTCAGCAATATTACCAGATTGTTCAATAATTTGCCTTCGAGCATCTTCCAAACGACGTTGCGCCATCTTGAGTTTTTTCTTTGCCGAAGTGAATTCTCTGGCGAGGACCTCCTTCTCGCGCTCCTTTTGTTTGAGAGGGGCCATGGCCCGTTTGAGCTCTTGCTCTATTTGGGTTTTGGTTTGGGCGGCTTNGCTCCTTTTGTTTGAGAGGGGCCATGGCCCGTTTGAGCTCTTGCTCTATTTGGGTTTTGGTTTGGGCGGCTTGATTGGCTTCTTCGGTGAGTTCAGTGAGGCGTTTGTTGTAGTGGAGTTCTTCATCGTCGGTGGTGTTTGCTGCTTTTTCGGCTTCCACTAGTTCTGCCCGACGTTTTTCGAGGCTTTTGTTGTATTTTTGGGCAGTCTGTAAGGAATGCAATTTGAGAAAAAAAAGTGTTGAGGATTTGAAGAAGAAAGATAATTATTTGAAAGACGATACTAATCATTTGTTGAATCTGAATTTGAACTCACCCTCAGCACACCATTCAAGTTATCCCCCAGCTCGCTATGATATGCCCAACCGTACATGGCCCTCAACTCCTGACATTCAGCCTCCAATTTATCCAACTCCTTAAACTGCTCCCATTCCTTCTTCAACCTTTTTGCATTTTCAATGCATCCATGAAGCGCACCCGTCGCCCTTTGCTTAATGTCCTCCTGCTCCAAAATACTATCTGCAATGTTGGCATACACACGATCCAACCTCTCCAACTCCGTCGCCTTGGTAAAGAATGCGTATTTATCCTCCGGCTTTCCCGTCAAAAATTTCTTGGCCTCCTCCTGATCCAACACCGCTACTGGATTCTCCACCTGAATATTCAATTGATCGAGCATGGCATCCAAATCTTTCTTCGACCGAGAGCATTCTTTGCCAGCGGAATTGAGGAGTTTATACCCGTTATATCCCCCTGATCGCAGGGAAATGGACCTTTCCACAGTAATGGTATCTCCATAAACATCCGGTTGAAACCCATCCGCACCGCGATTCAACAAGGTCACCCTCAATCGAGCACCCGAACAATCCGCTCCGCTCTCTTTACGAACCAAATCTTTCAAATTCCTCGCCCGATGCGTCCTTCTGGCTCCCGCGCCCAAACAAACCTGAATGGCTGCCAAAATGGCCGACTTCCCGGATCCGTTCTGCCCGTGGATGAAATTGACATTGCGGCATAAATTGACCGTGAGTTTTCTATGGCACATGAAGTTTTCGACGTGGACCGAGTGGATGATTCCGGCTTCGGCGGGTTTTCCCGTGGGGTTGAGATGGCGGTCGCGGAGGGGGGAGGAAATGGGTTTGGAAGATGACTCTTTGTGGCGTTTCGAGGGGGACGAGAAGGATTCTCGTTCGTCATTGTCATTGTCGCCATCGTCTTCTTCGTCTCCTTGGTCGTATTCTTCATTGTCTTGCTCGTCGTCATCGCCGTCATTGTCTTCTTCGTCTTGTTCCATCTCCTCGTCCTCGTTGGCGGAGCCACTGCCGTCGCCATCGTCGCCATTCCTCTGTTTCCGCTTCCCACCGTCGCGACGACTTTTTCTTCCGGAACGATTTCCCAAGTTTTCCTTTTCGTCAATCATGTCAGGGTCTGCTTCTTTTTCTACTTCGTCGTTGTCGGCTTGCGCAACGCGGCGTGGTCTTTTGGATGCGGACGGCATGGTCAATGTGTATGTGGATGCGGCCACAGATAGAAGCAATGCGGCTAAAAATAATATTGTGACAGAAAAAATGGCGCCCTCTCGGATGGCGCGCCATGGCAAAAATCATTCTCTCTTTGACTTTTTCCTGTTAAGATTTAGAGATACAGAGAACATCAAGAGAGAAAGTGAAGG
>JALLAR010000694.1:0-13401 GCA_036939335.1 Conticribra guillardii
TGGAGTTGCGCAGGTCGCTGATGAAGTTGTTTAGGCCGCGGGCTTGAGTCGACATGTTATTGTATTGTTTAGGTGGTACTACGTTGGTTTGAGGGGTGTTATTGAATGTGTTCGCTCTGTCACGCTAGTAGATGGTTGGTTATTGGCTGAGCCTCATGGCGCTGTAAGGGGGCTCGAGTTCTTGGGCGGCAGTGTACGATAATATGTTGTGGACGTCCGTCGACGTCGAAGCTTTTTGTTTCTTGTGTTCACAAAAAGCGGCACACTATTTTGAAAAGCGATGAAATACAGGGGACTGCTACAAAGTGGACCCACCCGGGGTACACTGTCTAATTCTAGCCTGGATTTTGGGGGGATACACTTTGGGTGAGGTGGGTAATAGCGTACAAACAGAGGGGGGGTACACTTCTAACCCTAGCCGGTCAAAATTGGGGGGGGTCCACTTTGGGTTAGGGGGGTCCACTTAGTCCACTGTAGGTAGAAACCTCTCAGAAAACGTGTGTACTATAGGAGTAATATCGTATGCATTTACCAAATTACGTAGATACTTACATAATTATTATTAACGAACAAACGAACATCATGTCAGACGAAACAACAATTCCAACGACCCCAGCACCAGCGCCCGCAATAACAACAACATTTTCGCCCGAAATGGCGCCGCCCACGACAGCGCCACCAGCATGTCCTCCATGGCAAGTGCGATGGAAACGACCTCAATGGGACCATGTCGTAGTTGGCATGGAGGATGTTGTCGCGGATGATGATTCGGATCCAGAAAAAGAACGTGATGTCAATCAAGACAATGGTAGCGGCGATGCAAATAATGTAGACGACGATGAATATGACAATGACGACGACTTTGCAAATCTTGATTGGAATCCCGTCTCGTGCAGCTCCGTAGTTCTCACACGAGCCGAAGCCCGCATGGCCATTTTGGAATTGCATCGCCATAACCAACTGCTGTTGGTGGCGCCATCCAATAAAAAGCAAAAGAGAAAACAACAACAACAACAACAACAACAACACGAGAAGAAGAATTATTCGCAACAACAACAACAACATGACAATACTACTGCTACTGTGAATAATGGAATCAGTGGCACCACTGAGAACGAGCCACAACATAATGTCAAGAATCAACAGCAAATAATCAATTCTGGAACGAATGAAGTAATTGTGCAAGATTCACAATCATTGGGACAGAAGCAGCAATTTCAACTACAAGGTACTCCACGCAATAGAAATACAAAGCATACTAATCAGCAACAAAATCAACAACAGCAGCAGCAGCATTTGACTCCTACAAAGAATAATAAATCAAAATCAAAATGTGCACAAAACAATTCTAATAATAATGCAACACCGCATCCGATTCCAAAATCACTCACCTCTCCCTCCACCTGGTTCAACAACACAAGCACTACAAACAACAACAATAACAACAACAGCAACAACAATAACAATGCTTCGACAAAACTCTTTAAAACGACAGGTGCCAATAAAAGAAATGTTCGTTCCACGACAACAACAACAACAACTGCAGCATCACATTCAAATGGAACAACTATAGAAACAGCAACAGCAACACCATTCAAAGTAGGAGCATCGTCCTCTTCCCCTACCTCTCCCTCCACCTTTTCTACATTTTCTAATTTTGTATCTCCACGTTCCATCATAAAGAATGAAAATCAGCACGATGGAAGGATAAAACAGCAAAAGAGACAAGGATATGGCACTGCCACTTGTGAGGATGGGAATGAGAATAATTTGAATAATGAAGAAGAAGAAGATGATGATGATGATGGTCATTTCTCCTCCCCACCAACAATCGACACCTCCACCGCTTCCTCCCTCCTCTGGGAAGACATGACATTAACAAGCGTGTCCGAAGAAGATGCCGCGGCATTTCGAATGTATGGCAGTAAGAAACAGCGAGGGGGTAGTGGTGCAGTGGTGAATGTGGTGGATAGTAATAGTATTGGTGGTGGTGGTAGTAGAAAAGTAGTATCCACTTCGATTCCCGCAGCGGCAGAGGGAGGAGACAGAGGAGTAGGCGGCGGGACCAATGGAAGAGGTGGTGGGAGAGGGGTGGGGGCAAGGGTAAAGTTTGGAGGGGATGCTTCATTTTCCAATGGTGGTGGTGGCGGTGGAAAGTATTATTATGATCGTCATGGGAATGTACGATTGAGTGATTGGGATGGATTTGATAATGTGGTGTTGACAGTGACTGTGTTTGCTACTGCTACTGCAGATGTTAGTGCGGGTAGTAGTAGTAGTGCAATGGAGAATAATCGTCGTCCAACATCAGGTGATGTGGTTGTCATGGAATTATTATCGACAAAGAATCCATCCACGGAAGAAGACATTGGCGGTGTTACATCGGCTGCTGCTAAATGGGGCAAACATGATACGCAACATCATTCTGGGAAGAGTAAAACATCATCCTCTTCTTCACCACAGCCTCCGCCTCCACAACCATCCTCCAAAGGAGGTTCTACTACGACTAGTGGAACAGAAGAAGATTCTTCGTATCAGATACAGCAACAACAACAGCGACAATGCGGTCGTTCCATCAATGATGTCGAGGAAGAGGAAATTCCTTCCAACCATACACGAATAATTGCGAGGCGTATATTGCGTTGGCCAACATCGGTTCTTCCTCAAAAGAAATCTCGTTCTAATCCAGCATCGTCGTGTTATTCTCAATGTGCGGGTTGTCCTTCGTTTGTAGCATTGGGTCGAACTAGTAAATGGGAAGAGAGGAAGCAGAGGGATGAGAATGTGAATGATGGAAAGACAAGTTTACATCCGAGTGTGCATGAGAAGCAGCGAAGAAGTAAAGTGGCAAAGCACCATAGGGAAGAAGAAATTGATGAACAAGAAGGCAATGGTCACGGGAAACTTGAAAGTGACGATGACGATGACGATGACGATGACAATCATGGTGAAGTGATAGAAGATGAAAGTGATAATGAAAATATCAAGGGTCGCGGCAACAATAAGCATCATCAGTCAAGTAAGAAAACATCATCGTGGTTTGATCAATTTTTCGATCAGGAAGAACGTGCAGCAGATGCACTAGATGCTGTCCGATCGTTAAACTTTCTGTTTGGAGGAGATGCTGCCATGTTTGGCGATGAGAAGAAAATGGAGTCGAAATCCACTGGTGGAGCATCGTCAAATTCTGCACAAGAGGGGAAAGGCGGCAATAACACCACCAACCACTCCAGTGGGAGGAGGAAGAAATTATCACAGCCATTGTCGCTTTGTTTTGTTACCAATGATGGGCGTGTCCACTTTTTCCATGCATTGCGTGTATTCCTCAGTCGGAAATCACACAAGGTTATCAAGGCTCACTCGCGGGATTCCTTCTCGGCCAGTTTTGCCGCCTTTCTCATGGGAACAGAGTTGCATGCAAAGGTTTGCGAGGATGTAATTCCATTGAGCCATCCGCGAGCTTCAGTGCGTTTATCTCAAATGTCTCAACTAGGACCCAAATCAGTAAAAACTGAAAAAGGGGATTGTGATGAGGATTGCAGTATTCACGATGATCCCTTGATATGGAGAAATTTATTGTTGCGTCACAAGAAAGATAATATTGAGGGATCACCACAGACGACTCACGACGAGCAAGATCCCTCAACGAAAAGCAATTGGTCACAACTATCTACATTTGACGCTTCCATTGATTCGTCAACTCTAGACTTCCGCACCTTACCCCGAAGTAATTTTATCACTGGCACATGCATCACTTCTGATACTAGCAATAGCTACCTAGCGATTTGTGGGAAAGGACTCCGGCGTCTTGTCCATCACAACAAGAACAATCCACATCAGTTCTCTCTTGGCGGTTTTGTTACATTTGTCTCCCTACGATATTGCTCTGAAGCTCGAACAATTTATTTGCCATTTTCACCTGAAAGTATTCATCCGGTATACTGGCATGGGATGCACTTTGTGATCATGCTGGGAGAAGAGGGATCTCCCACTGCCCACAGGGATTTTAGTGGTATGGATAGTCGCGGTGATTCGGTGCTTTGGGGAGATGAAAGGGTGCTTGTGGAACGTTCTAATCATAGAGAGGAAACGGGTAATGGTCGCCGACCATACGCAATGGCATTGAGGGTGGACTGTAAGAATTATGGCATCGGGGATATGCCGTCTGCTTTTCCGGTGGATACCAATGCTGAGAATGCTCAATCTGCGATTAAGAATTCTTTCAGGTCGTCTACGATTAGGAATTCGATCAGACCTACAGATCAAAATGGGGGTGATTCTAGCAATGTGGACTCAATTTTCATGTCAAAGTTTGAATGGCCGCAGGAAGACCTTGCAGCTCCATCAAATCAGCTGCCTCCCAAGGAAACATTAGAGCCTAGCATGAGTAGTTTGTACCCAAGTCGGTTCCAGTCTGTTCGAATACATCTCCCGTCTGTATGTGAATCATTGGGGCTATTTTCTTACTTGTTTCCGCAAAATCATAATCAACTACGATTGGGCTCCATTCATTCAAAAGCAATCGCTGTGTCTTCGGTTCCGTCTTCCCCTCCTGGGATAGTGATGTCATTTCAACATCTTAACTTGCAAGATCGTGTGACTCCAAATGTAGTCTTTGTTAACCTCACGTTAGAATCATTCTGGTCTAATTCAGATGGGGCAGTAACGCGAGTGGAAGACACCAAGAGTTCCATAACTTTGTCTAGCGTTGTTCGTTCAGGTCATAGGCTGGTTTTGAATCTTGATCTTGATGAATTTCCCATCACGAAGGATGATGGTGGTGCCAAAACAGAGTCTCTGGCTGATAAACGTCGATCGTTATCAAATTTTTGGTGCACCAGCGGTCAGGTGAGAAATCAATACAATGAGTCTCGGTTTATTTGCATGCATTCTGAGCTGACCAACTACTTTTTTGTCTCTAACAACACCAATGCCTCTCCATTCCAAGGGGTGGTCACTTATAGGCGAACAAAAACCTGAGGGGAAAACATTCTTTATCAGCTGGGATGGTGCAACTGAGGCTGAGGGGCCTTTTGCATTTCAACTGAGACAAAAAAAGACGAATGTGATGCATCGAAAAAACAATGGCGTCTGCCTTGCTTCTGGAGTCATGCCACTCATGAGTTATGTTTCATACACTGAAAAATTTGCGAACAACCAAACCATGTCAAGGGAGACTCGCGCGAATGGTGGCACCTTGCCATTCGCAAAACCGTATAGCCTTCCTTTCTTTATTCAAAACGAAGAAGGAGGATTTCCGGCTGATTACGCAATGACGCTGTCTTGCTCGGCAACGCTGAAAGAATCCATTAAATCGGCAGTTGAAATAGAAGGGGGCATTGATGACATGCTTCTTAAGGGTTTAGAGAGTATATCAAGACCTCCAATGGACGATCAAGTTAAAATAATTCAGAGTGGTAGACCAAATCGGTCTAGAAGCCTAGCTATGTCGCATGCAGAGAAGTCGAAACGATTGTTGCGACATTGTTCAAGCTGGACTCAACTGGATGATACACGTGCAAATCGCGGCATTGTGAACGGTCAAGGTGAGTGAAATGCGACCAAATATGCTACTTGCATTCCTGATTTGATTCTAAAGTCATTTTTGTATTCCGCATTTTTAATACACAGTCATTGTCGCGACTTTGCGAATGGGTACTTCTACAAAATCTCTCACATTGAGATCCAATATCGTTGCAAATCCCATCGCGACGCCGTTTCACCAAGTATTGGCGTGGTTGTGTCAACAAAACGATTACTTTACTGCGGCCAGCGTCGCACTGAGCTTACTCGGTGATATCGATGCGGTGTATGAATTACGTGGTATTCCAAAAACTTCTGAAGGAGAACTGATTTCTCACAGAGGATTGCTGGACGGGATTACGCCTCTTGTAAATAAGAGCGCCCAGGATCAAATATCTGGGTCACATTTGCATACTCTAACTTCGCTTGCAGATATGACAGTGGGATGTTTGATTAAGGGAGGGACTTCCATGGCATCCACACTAGATGGATTTTTAACACGCGATTCTTATTACGATGCGCCCCGTGCATGTCTTATGCTTGTTGGCATCATGGCAGCAGTTATCTCGGAGGAGCCGTCCTCTGATTTGACGTTTAACCGCGATCAAAATATTGTGAAAATGTTAGCATCAATAGAGAGTCCAAGAGAAGATGTTTTGTGGCCAGCACGATGTCTGCTCAAAATGGCAGGTGAGAATTGGATATCAAGAAATATTATTTTCATTATTTTGGTTCGTTGTTGCTTTGTTGGTTCATTGTTTTACGAAAATATTTATCAGCTTTTTATAATCTTTTTGAATTATTGCTGCTAACAAAATGAAAAAAAATCCAACACAGTGGTCAGAAACTGCCTGCCATCTGTGCTTTTGATGCTGAATGCGACGATCCCAAATGAACTACGATGGCGTGCTCCCAAAAGCCGCGGCTTGGCGACATCTCCAAGACCCTCACTCGGTCTTTGTTTATCCCTTGTCGAAATGATATTAGAAACTGCTAATGAAGCAACAAGATATTTCCTTAATCTTAAAGATGAAGAGTCTGGCTTGCCATATTGGTATTCCATTGAAGATGATACTCGGCTTGCACTAAGTTTGCTATCAATACATGGAAAAAATGTCATGATTCTGGAACCAGAAGTTCGTACCTGGGCACTGGAGAAGTTGAAAGAAGAGATTGAATCTCCAGTAAAATACAATGGTAGTAATTCTACTCTGCCCAGCGAATGGCTGAAAGAAATTATAACAGGTACATTCTGCAATGCTGAATGTGATATTGGCATGGGGCTGGACGCAAGAATCGCACGGAAATCTGTTGCAGATTTTCAGTTCTCCAAGGATGAAAATAGTGTGTGTTATCGCCAAGATATGCTTTGTGTTCAAGATCTGGTTGTGCCACATAAACTCAGTGGAGGTCTTGACTTTGATCTATTGATACCAGCACTGCTGATTCTAGTTCGCAGGGATGAAAATTGGAGGGAAGGAACTTCAATTTCTACTCAAATACTACTAAATGTTGTTTGTGACATGGCAGGAAGGAAGACTGACGTCGAGCCTAAGTTTATGTTTGATGGGGCGACCGTAATGCGACAGTGCGCTTTGGCTGATAACTTTCAGGCGACTTCATTTCTTGTCGGCGGTAAAAATGGCCTCATTCTTGAATGCGCGGATGTAGTAATATCTAGCCTTGGTGTGACAATGAAAGTAGCGGAAGTCGCCCTTTTTGCTGGTTCTGTAGTAGAGATGGAGAAAATCGTGACACAGTCTTATCATGAATTCCCTATTCAAGAGAAGACTGAGTTCATACCAAATGAAAGTCATCACCATCTTCTGTGGCTTCTTCAACAGCATGTGTTGAATGTGCGTACATATGGAGAGTTCAGCCCGACTTCAAACAATCGTGGCAAGATAAACCCTGTGTTCGCTGGACGAGTTTGTTTTCGAGCATGGATCTGTTTGACCCACCCTTCCCTACAAAAGATTTCCGCTAAGTGGCTTGAAGGCTGGTTGAGACGTAATCTTGAACTTGTCTGTGGTAAATCAACAAAGCGATTAGCATGTGCAGCCCTTGTTCGTGTATTATTATGGACAGTTGAAGCTAGTGAGTTAGATTTAAGTGATGGTGATGATGATCCTCTTCTTGCAGCTTTGGTTGGTTTTGACGGTAGATTTATGGCCGAATTGGCACAGGCTTGTTGTGGCCTCATTGAGTCTATCCCGCCTCATTTGGCTGAGGAAATTATGAGTGGTCTGGGTGGCTCTAATTTGTTTTCTTTTGAAACAGGCCTGTTGAATGCAGTATGAGTGTACATATAATATTCCATCAGCTATTACCATCAGTGCACAGTATTCTGAAACGAAGTGTAAATAGATAGTTGAAGGGCGTGTTTTTAATTTGTAAACTGTGTTAATATTGATATGATAGTGTGAAAAGAAAAATAGTTCTGTTATGAATTCTCACGAGCAAAAATACTACTTTCAAGTGGACGTTTGAAGATGGAAACAAAGAATAATAAAAGTTTGACAGCCAGCCAGTTAAGTGAGCTCAAGCTGCACACCATTTTCTGCCTCGTCGGTGAAAAAATCGTCCATTGATATTTTCTGCCGTGATATTTTACGATGTTCGCTCAAAACGCTGAACACATCAGTTCCATCACTTTCTTCTCTGCAGAAAACACAGAAGAAAACCACAGCGACCACTACAACTGCCATAAAAAGAGAGTAGGCAACCATTCCACCCAGCCCTTGTTCTTCAATTACAAATGCTTCATCCGATGGCCGCACAGATGTTTCAATGGGTTTCTTCCCTTCAAAAAATCCAGGTGCTGGGCCTATTTCGATAGTTACAGGAACAGCTGAGAGTAACCAAGCATAAGAGAGTGAGCAAACACAGTAATTAACATGACTACGAGAAATATATTTTTCTTGGACCAGCAACTACTTACAGAAAAAATCTAAACGTCCTTTGATTACGGATGAATCTCCTCCATGGTGAATACGTAACCAGTCAGGATTCGTCCGTGCATTGACCAAGTTTGTCTGAGGTGGAGTTGCGCCAATGATCCCATTTTCACTGCCGAAGTGTCCATGGACCCAATTTTGATCAACACGCGCTAAAGCGTATAGAGCAATCACATCTCCCACTTTGTATTGACTTAAATCGACGGTAACGGAAAATGTAGTCTCTGGTGGAAAAACGGTGGGTTTCTCGTACTTTCCGCTTTGTGAAGAATGCCACCTCGTGAACCCACTTTGTACTGGAGTGAAACTTGCTTCCTCCATCATTTCTTCGGTTGATTCTCCTTCCATCACCTCAAAATCTCGTAAGATTGCAAAAAAAGAATCCTAACAAAAGAATTGGTTGGTGTTAAAAAAAAACATAAAATACTGACAAATGGAATATATTAACAGAAGTGTGTGACTCACAATTTCGTTCTTTGTAGGTTTTGTCACACAGTCAAAGATTTTCTTATCCAAAACATCCCACTTTCCATGCATGATTGCAGTTTCATCCACTGTAAGTGCTCCTCCAACAGTCCATGTGATGGTGATATTTTTCATTAGAGGAGATGATGGGAGAGTCATAACACGAGTTAGTTGGCATGCTCCTGGGAGTCGAGGCGAAAGTGGAATAATGTCCTCCTCGCGGAGTTCAACCCCGGCGATCGAGCGAACCGAAGTCCATGGTTCGATGAGTTCAGTGGCGAGGAGTGACATTCGAATGTTGTTTCCAAAAGGAGTGGCATCGTAAAGGAAGTGCAAGTCAGGATTCGGTGGGCACGGGCTATCGTCGTCAGCAGATGATTTGTGCACTGAATCAAAACCAGGAATGCATGTGTGAGAAGAAGGCTGATTTGAAGGTGGCGCCTTGACGCTGGCGATGAATGATCTTAATGATGAGCCGTCATATACACCTGTTCTTTCTGGTGGATATGCACATGTTTTATCATTCTGATTGTCCAATCCGCCTGGTTGTGATGCAGCAACGTTGGAGTCGCATTGACATGGTTGTAGCCTCAGTTCATAGCTACCGTCTTGTATCCGGGCAGAAAATGCCCATTGTTCCATTGTAGCCCCATGACAGATCTCACCATTTGCATCGTTAGGGACCACTGTGTATGGTGCAACAATGTCTCCTTCCTCTCGGTTTTTGCTAATGTCAAACATGCCTCCAAAAGCACTGTATGCCCAACTGATCTCAAGCATCGCCTCTTCATCAAATGATACCACTGCTGGTGGCCCGTAATTCTGATCTTTGTCCCCACCATTGTTCCACTGAGGAATTCCTATCTGTCCTACCCCTGACTGACCACTCCCTAGTGGCACCGGTGCTGAGTCTGAGCCATGAAATGATAGCCCCAATTGAAAAGAATGGGATCGAAATAATTCATTCGCCAAACGTGCTGGAAATGTATTCATGCAAGTTGATTCGCCATTGTCAGAAGAGGATTTGGATGAACTAGATTTCCATTGGGAAGGAAAGGGGAAATCACACTCAGAACCATAATGATGTTCATTATCATGACTCGTCTCTTTCCTGTGTGTAATGTTGATAACCTTCCCAACAAAATCACCCTCAACTGTTGCAGCTGCCAAATCTCTCTCTTTATCCCTTGCATGTTCCCTTTCCTCTTCCAAAACGACTAATCGTTCATAAAAACCCTTCACGTCCGCCATGGGCACAGCGACAATTTTCCGTGTGGCCACCAATCGTGCCATCCAGCGTCGCAACTCATCATTAATACCCTGAGATTGCAAGTCTTTTCGACATTGAATTGCATTCAGAGTTTGAGGAGGTGTGTTTGAGGGCGGATGAGATGAAGTAGATTTTCCATCATTGTCTTCTTTACTATTTGATTCCGTCCCTTTGCCACTGCCATCATCAGTGCTCACATCTCCACTGTCCGTTGCATTATTTGCATTTTTATTTGCATTCACCCAAGGAGACAATGCTTCACAAACTGCACAATCCAATAACAAACGTATCGTTTCCACAATAGAAGAAGGTGCTAGTATATCCATTTCTTCGATTGAGTTATCTATACCACTAATCAGAAGGAGTGTGGGGATTTGTGTGTTGAAAATGTTGGTTATTGGCGGTGGCATTGTTTCAAAAGATGGAGGCGGCGGAGGAGTTGACGATGGCCAAGAATTGGAAATGAGATCAAAAATGGTAATCACGGGTGTAAAACACGTTTTTGAATTGGATGATGCGTGCCCACTGCTATTAGTATGACCTTGCCATGGAATATAGGAAAAGGGGCAATCTTCGAAAGATGCAGATGAAACACGAAGGACGGGGTAGAGTTCAGATGCATCTTGGATGGTGATAACGTTAGATCCATATTGATGTTGCATTTGTAGGAGGTTATCAAAAAATGTTTGAAGTCTTCTTTTGGCTTTTTGTTGGGAAGGTGTTTGGTCGGGGTGTTTGTTTTCGGTTTGTTTACTGCTGCTGTCATCGCTGCTCCTATTTTGATCCAAGTCGACTTCAATGGAATTATCAACTTTGTTTTTCTCATCATCTTCTCCTTCCACTTTTCTGTCAATTGGTCTGAGATGTTGTTGTGAATGTTCCTTTGGTAGCATCTCATGAAACCCCCTTTCACTTGCATCTGCTTCAATAGCTTGCTTGTCGCCATCATGACTATTTGACAAGAGTTTTTCTCTCTTTGTATCGTCGCTTTCTAACAAATTTGTTTTGGCCAATGACATCATTCTCGTTGATAAAATAGTATTATGCTGCTTGCTAGTGGTTAAGGATTCCGTGCGCTTGTGAAACACGTCATTGTTCCTTGACGAAGAAATTGCCATGTGCGATGAGATTATCACAACAAGTGATAAAATCTGAAGCAGCCGTATTTGCGTTGGAATTGAAATGAGCGATGAAAAAGTGGCATTGCTTCTATTGTGTCGTGCTCTGCAGCTGCATGACGTCGGCGTCGGTAATGACGGCAATGACGGCAATGACGATGGGGCTAATCCAGGCCGCAACATCTGCCGTGGCATTGGCGGTAGCTGTGATGCCATGATACTACTCTTCAGTAGATGCCTCTAGAAATCACCTTTCACCTTTCATGTAGGGCAAGATGCGGGAGCGGAGATCATGAAACATGGAGACTTGAACCGTAAATAATGATAAATAGGTGTACAATAATTTATTCATAATATTTACCTCTAAATATCGAAAGTCGATAATTTTCAAGTCTGGTTTTTCTCAGCGGGAACGGGTACATTCGTTCTTTATCATTTTTTCATTTTGTCTGCTATGTGCGACCAATATTATTTTAGGGATCCTTTCATTCTCAACTGGCGAGGCACCGCCAGCACGCGACTGAGATAGAGCGATGAGCAAGCGAGCATGAATCGTTGGCGTTTCGCGAGGCTGCCACTGCAGCGGTGGCGCAGCGGCAGTCGCGACCCGGCAAGATGTAGAACATCATTCTACAATCAACCATTATTTTTTATTCACATATAATATTCCGCATGTCATAAATATTTGAAACCAACCTGATCTTCTCTAATCGTTTTCTTCCTTACTCTGAACAAAATAGGGAATTTGATCATGTCATCGCACGTTTCCCTCGTGACCTTCAAGTTCGACAACTTCAAAAGCTTGCCACCTATTCTTGGAGCATCGTATTGGTCTGAGGGAGTGACCGACTCCAATGGCAACCAATGGAGAGCTGCTTTGTTCCCAGGAGGTCGGGCGCGTGCAACCGAAGAAGAATCTCGCCATGCACGCCCAATGGTATTATTTCGTCTTGACAATATGGGGCCAAATGATCTGAATAATGTCAAATTTACTGTCCTCGTCAGAAACAAGCACGGATCTATTATCACGGAGAGATTGTTTGAAGAAATAATGCACAGAGGAGGAAAGACAAGTGTTCACAATATAGCTGTTCTCTCCAAGGTTTTAGATGAATCCAAGGGCATTCTTATTGAGGGAGCACTACATATTGAATTTGTGATTCAAATCAAGCACGAAGTAAATTTCGTATCAAATCTTGGAGAGCAGCATTTTTACGTCCCTCCGAATCCATTTGCAAAGAATGCATCCGAACTTCTGAAAAGTGGGAAAAAATCGGATATTTCGTTTGCAATCGAAGGCGAGATTATTCACGCTCATGTTTTCATGTTAGAGTTGAATGCTCCCATCTTTGCAAGCTTTTGCGAAGGTCGTGGGAATGACAGTCCCCTTCAATTAAAAGGCATAACTCCAGAAGTGTTTCGCATTATCCTCCGCTATGTTTATGCAGGTGATCCTCCAGGAAGTGCAACTATCATTAAACTTGGCAAAGAAATCATTGATGCTGCCAATAGGTTTGGCATTGAGGGTCTCAAGTTGGCGGCGGAAACTACTTTGGTTGCTCATCGCGTGATTGATATATCGAATGCGGCAGCTTATCTTATTTTCGCTGACGCGAAGACTTGCCCGCTGCTCAAAGAATATGCAATGTCGTATTGTGTTGCTCGGTCCAGAGACATTCTTCGATCCGATACCTCTTCAGAGTTGAAAGAGTCCGCCCATTTGCTACAGGAGCTTATAATGGCGATGACAGAAAGGCCCTCATCAACTGCTGGTGCTGGTGATGATGTTAGGTTGGCGACTGTTGATGCATTGCGACGAATGCTTGCTGAAAAAAGCTTGGACGTGGATGGTTCAAAGGAGGCATTAGTGTCCCGTATTGAGTCGTCGGACTAAGGGCAACTGACTTAATAACTTGTTCGAAAGTAGGAGCATCATCCTCTCACTATGAGCAGTGATACTTTCAGCCAAAGAAATGTGAATGTGTGTTCCTAGCAATGAAAACTTTCGTTGAGAGTTGTTTTCATTCAATCTAGATGTTTGTGTTTTGTTCGTGATCCACTTTAAAAA
>JALLAR010000695.1:0-13400 GCA_036939335.1 Conticribra guillardii
GCAGCGGCATTTGCGGATGCCGATGGGAACCACGGTCACGGGATTGCCAGCACTGCGAAGGATCAGCAACGGCAACGGCAACATCAACCATACGAACCGCCTTTCATTCAAGCCATGGAATCGATTCGCGTTGCGCGCATGACCAGTTTGAATGAAGCTTCGGGAAAATCGGTCCCGGCATTTTTGAAGAAGAATAATACCATTCCTTGGTTTCATTTGCCTCCTCCTACCGGCACTATTACTAGTGCTGCTACCAATGGTACCTTTACTACGGGAGGGGGCGTTGGTGGTACGTTTGCATTGTCAACGGTGGGTTCGTCATCATTGACAGTACCAGGTCATGAGGGTGTGTCTGGCAACGACAAGGGAGATAGTAACATGGATAAGAAGACACCATCGTCGCTCAACAATGACAAGCAAATAATGGACAATAAGGAACACCAGGAGGCTGCTGCTGATGATGATGATGACCACCAAAATGATTCCAAAAATAATAATGAAAAGAAGGAGACCATTGTCAAATCCGAAAAGCGTGGCGGCGGCAGTATTACTAGTGACCACAACAGCAGCAAACGAATCAAATTGGAGCAGCAGCAAAGCGATGACGACAACCATTCCGAGACTGCCAACGACAATGACAACGACAACAACGACAAGGAGTTTGAATCTCCCTCAAAACCAAAAAAGAGGGTAAAAGAGGAAAACAACGATGATGATGGCGATGATGATGATGATGATGAAGACAACGACGACAATGATACCGCTCCCAATACACCCACATCTCATTCTCACTCTGCAAAAACAACGCCAACAGCAACCACAACCACAACAGCAACACCAGCGACGCATCCTCCAAAAACTAAAACCGCCTGTATCGCCGGAGGACCGTGCTCCTCCCTCCTCCCTGCTGCGCATATCGACAATCGTGCGACCGTGGCACGTGCCATTTTGTGCGCGGCGGCAGCAGTGGTGTTTCGGGAGTTGACTCCCGATTTTAACACGGAGAGAGATGGCGACAATGATGGTGGTCGTGATGGGGATGAGAAGGAGGATGAACGCAATAATGGTTGCGGTGGTGTTAAAATGGAAGTGGAGGAGAATGACTATCCAAACGAGGAGGAATTTGTTCCGGAATCTACAAAAAGTAGCAATACTGCGGCTACCATCCCTTTGGAAAAGAAAGAGTGGGATATTGATTTGTTGGAAGTTCCTCAAAATGGAAAAGAAGGGACGGATGATGAAGACGATGATGTTCACGACAAGAATAGCAATAATGACGATGATAACGATAACGACGACAACGCCAGTAGAGATGGCAACATCAGTCAGAGCACCGATGGAAGCGTTGCTGCCACGGACAAACCAAAGAAAAAACCTCCATTGAAGGTAAATATGGGAGCCGTCATGGTGCAAGCGAAAACATTAGGAAATCGCGTCCTAGATCATGCCAAAGGAGCAGCTCGTCGAAGTGATCGGCGTAGGGAATTTCGTATGGATAGTGCTCTTTCCAGAGTTGGAAGGGGATTAGTTAGGTTGAACGATGGGGGAATGAGTACCAGAAGCAGTTCGGGCATGTTGACCATGGGTAATGAAGAGGGAGGTACTAGTAGCAATTCCTTTTTGGTGACGCCTGCTCATTCTCTTCCGTTGGTTATTCCCAATCCATTTGCAATGATGGATTCCGATGAGGAGGACGCGAAAGCAACTGGTACAGATGGCGAGGACGACGATTCGGATGATATGGACAGTGATGATCAATTGTACAACTCACTGACTGCGGGACCAGCGCCGAGAAAAAAGGATGACCCAGAATGGACCAACTCATGCCTCCCCCGAATGTTGGCTATCCTCAGAACAGGATCTGGGCATGCCATTTTGCATGACATGGAATGGAGCAACAGACAGGTACGCGTGGCAGAATTGCTGCACAATTTGGCAACGCCACAGACCAACTCAACTTCTACTGGAAACAAAGGAAATGAGTTTTTGGAGTGGCAAGATCTCCGCAAGGCAGGGCGTTCGTCTCCTTCGTCAATACGGGGTTATCCCAACTATGGTCCCCATTTAATTGTAACTGCGACGGGGCAAGATTTTGATAGATTCGCAGCAGTCTTTGGGCAGTTGGGACATGGACTGCGTGTGGTTTGCAAAGAAGGCGAAGGAGCACGGGCTGGTAGTAGTACTTACAGCCATGAAGCCTTTCCTACCAATCCTGATGATGTGGTTTTGCGCGTGCTTGCTTACAATGGTTCCAAATCTCGTCGCCGCCGTTTGCGCAAACACTTTGGTAGTTTGTCGCCGTCACCGGATTCTCCCTTCTGCTTCCTTGGGGGCCTTCCTGATTCTCCCTATCATGTTGTATTGACCACATACTCAGCGTTTGTGGAAGACTATGTTCATTTTTGCCAAATTCCATTCCAGGCCGTGGTTATGGATGATGGCATGAGTTGGTTGGGATGTGCCAACTATGATCCAAATGGAAAACTTGGTAAAGTTTGGGATTCGGGAATATGGAGCAACAGTGACAATGGGGCAGGCATGGGAGGAGTAGGGATTGGTGGCCAATATTCATCTTGGGATTTCAGCAAAGAAGATGGTGGAATCGAAGCAGACCAGAAGCGCAAATCAGCTGAAAGTAGTCTCACAGCTAATAAAAAAGATGGTGGCGGATCAGCAGTGGATGGAAACACTCGTGGAAAGCTCTTGATAGGTTTGACAGCAAGGCATCGCATCCTTCTTGCCTCGAGTATGCACACTGAATACAGAGGGCAGGTTTACAAGGCACCAGTGCCAGGTCTTTTGTCATTTCTTACACCGCAATTCACCGAAGTGGTACGGGATGAGTGGGAGCGCAGCCGAGTTTATAATTGCAACCAAAGCATGGCATATATGCGAAAGTTGATTGTGCGGTCAGTGGTTGTGTATAGCGGAAATTCCAGCGTCCGTGGCAAAGATGACTCATTCACTTTAGCTTTGAAATCGATGAATGGAGAGATCCTGCCTTCGCGTACTATGAGCGACGATTCGTTTGACGAGGAAGCTGGCAATTTGTTATCATCAAATAAGATTGCCCAGTCACGCAAATTTGCTGCGGCATGGTTCAAACCTTTGTCACCAGCAGGAAATGAGCTTGGGAGTATTTCATTTGAACCAATTTTATCTGCAGTCAAAACATTTAATGCTTCAGGTTATGTTTGCGAGGAAATTGTCACTGCATCTAGTTTGACAACATCCGGGGCCGGAGGTATGGTTGCCGGACCATCAGCGTACCGTTCTGCTGTTCGCTGCGGACGTTCATTTGGCAGCGAGCAAGGACTAAGGCAGCACATTGCAGCATTGCATGCTCCTCCAGGAACTTGGCTGTGTAGGAGTTGCGGTGGAGACTGTTTCACCAGTCAGGCACGAACTCATCATGAGAGAACTTGTGGTGTTACCGAAGGTGACTTTTATATTATTTTGTATGTGCGGTACTTTTCTTATTCTTTTGTTACATTTCTGACCATATATTTTGGTTGTACCACCAGGCGGCATTCCTGGATCTCTTGGAGGCGGCGTGCCTACAGTAGGGCAGGGCATTGGCTCGTCGAAAGGCACAAAACAAAAACAGGCAAAGAATCTTGCGGCTGCAGGAATTCAACCAGACAAAGACGAAGATGGATCATTCCGAGTGCCCGGCTACAAAGGAGTGTGGGTTAAGCCAAATGGAAAACACTTTGTCAAAATTGACGGTGAATCTATTATGGATGGCACTATGGACACAAACGATAGCCCGCGCAAGGGATCCCCTCTCCTATTTGATACGGCAGAAGAGGCAGCAAAAAAATTTGACGAAATTATCACTGACAAAGGCAAAGCCCAAGATACCGAAATGAATTTTAAGTCTGATGGTTCAAGAATAGTTTACGAAGATAGTGCTGGAGGTGCAGCAGTCGGGCGAAATGTTGAAATGCTAGGAGGTGGAGCTAGTAGTGTTGTTCCCGCTCTTTCTGTGATCAACATCATGGTGAGAGCTTTCTTACACTTCCATTTACGAAATGCATGTTTGATTATCTGCTAAAAAATTCTGCGCTTATATTCCAAAAGGATCTTCCAAAAAATGTAAAGCCACTCCTTCGTGATCCCAAGCAAACATCAAGGACCGGAGGGAACTCAAAGCGTTATGTGTATGCTTACAGAGGAGTATGTCGACAGGCAAGGAAAGGACATGATAGATGGCAGAGCCAAATCTCTTTCAATGGCACAAATCATTACCTCGGAACGTTTGATTCAGAATGGGATGCCGCAGCTGTCTATGGTACGTGTGCGATAAGGTATCACCAAGGTGGTATTATTTTTATTAGATAAAGCCAGTTTGTACTTCAACTGATATTTCTGTCTCATCGGAAACATGATTTGTAATGTAACGTTTCAGCGTGGGCCCATCTTATATTGTATGGAGACGAAGCTACAAGAAAGGCGCAGCGTGAGGGCGAAGAAGCAGCAGCCGCATACGAGCAAGAGAAGAAAGACATTGCTGATGGCAAAATTCCCCCCCCTGCACCCAAACCCGCCAAAAAGAAAAAGAAGCCTGGTGCTCCCAAAAAGGAGAATAAAACTATGGAAAGTGGGACAAAGAAGGTGACGCCGAACGACGGAAATCCTGCTGCAAGCACGAATAGTGTTTTGGCAAAACAGGTGGATAGTCCAATGCAGTCTGGAAAAAAGAAGGCGCCAGTTACAGTAAAAGAATGGAGCACTCTGAAAACTGAATGCGCAATGATGTTATCTAGTGGAACTAAGGGAACTTCCAAGGTGTGTGTTTGTGTTTCATTTTCTGCAGGTTCGTTGTGTTTTATCCTTTGATTAAGATGGGCTTGCATTAATGATTGGATGTGAATTTTTTTCTCAGGCCACGATTTTAGCAACAAGGAAGGATATTGCTGAGACAAGTGACGAGAAGCTTCTTGGCAACATCCCGGGGCGTATTTCAGCTGGATCGAAACCATTCCTACAATCTATTTCAGCTTTCAGGAAATGCTTCCAGTCGTTGCCAGCGTGTGTTTCCCTGACTAAATTTGCGCCTTCAATATTGCCTCAAAATTGCTCTGTGCTGATTGGGCTCAATGGACAAGATTTTTCCTGGGAAGTTGAAAAATTCATTTTAAGATGTCAGGAAGCTGGAGCAGCATATGCAAGTACCAACACGTCAAAACTGACATCTGAATATGGAGAGGGAGGGATGAATGAATCGTTTCGCACTATTATTCTATCATCATCATGTGTGTTGGGACGGGCACCGAAAGAATGGGAAACAGTTTTTTCGTCTGTCGGCATCAATAATACAGTTGGAATGTCTGTTGGGAATTTAGAATGCAATGTAGGAGGCCCAGAGCATTCCTGCAGCAAAATGGCAGCAAAGGTTGAATACCTGCCAACAACATTTGGTAAATACCAATTTATGGCTTGCAATGACGATGACATTGTCACCCTGAATGGCCGACGCATCATTGCAAGCATGGGCCCATTTCCTCTTCGGAACAGAGATATTTGTAGCGTCGGCCCACGAGTTTTCGTCTTCATCCATAAGTACCGCTCAAAGTAAGATTATAAACTTCATATTGTATGCAACAATGTGTTCTGAATAGTACATTGGATCCAATTACTTAAGAATTTATGTTATCTTCATCTATTATTTAAGCGCAGACACTAAAATCAGATCTTCTCGATTGCCATTTGGATTGTCCAAATAGCTAGGTGGCGTTGTCCCGTACACTGGATAAAAAAGAACACTTTATCTTGATCTTTGTATCTCGATAGGATTGCCTGCAAGGGCAATGTAATTATTGACCAATTGGACAAATCACCATGAACTGGCAATGTCCTTCCATCAGTGAATGGTATGTAGTAAGGTAGTAAGGTAGTAAGGTAGCCGACGGAGAAACAATATTTAAATGCCTAAATGACCAGCATTTTTAAATTTTCAAAATGCTTTGCCTGGACTGATTTTGGCATTTTGGTTAACACGGAAAACTTAATACAAAAGAAAGCCAGTTAACACCCAATGGCTGGAATGAGCGACGATTCTACAAAATGCAGTACCGACGTCAATCAAACGATCCAGTGGGCGAGAGAGTCCCTTCAACGGCGTCGAAGCGAATTGCTCGAGAAGAAGAACGAATTGAGTGCTTCATATAGCAGCAATGTAGACCTCTCACAAGATGATAGTTCTCCACAGACAGTGCACCAAATGCTTGAGAGGGGTCACGCTCTTCTAGCAGAGGTTGAAGCACACTCAGAGATATTGGGACAATACACATGCAACACAAAATTAGACCAAATACCTATTGACAGAAGATATCACACTGCAGTATCACCTCATATTTCTAATGAAACCACGAATGATTCCTATGCAATTAATGACAAAGTGACGAGTCAAGGACAGAACGAAGTCGGGTTCATGTCCAGGTTTTTACTGGAAACAATCCACATTGACAAGACACATTTGGACAACAATGTGAATTGTTCAAAGGGAGATAGATTCAAGTTTCTTTCTAATATTCCAACCGAAAGGCCTGTATGGGACAACAATCGTGAAGTCGGGAATATGCTACAACCTGATACAGTAAGATGCCAATCTATTAGTAACGTTGAATATAGTAATGAGAATCATGCTGATTTGGGGGTCTTGCTACAAGAAGGCGAAGCGCGAGCTAGGCTAGATGAGCTCATTGCTACCATTCGCAGACAAGGCGACGATCCTTCCAAGCTCCTAGAAAGAGATGTAACGTCTGCGGCCAAACAAGTGTCGTCTTTCGACCCATCGGCGATGAAGGCGGCCAAAAGAGCAGCGCTCAAAGAAGTGAAGCGAGCAGAGGCAGCTGCTGCTGCGGAGGTGGAAGCTCGTAAGCTGTCATCATTCAAGGCGCTGCCATTACCAGGCGGTGTTCATGTGGAGAACAACCTCTACGCACCAACACAGTCGTTCAAAGGGAAACAGGCTGGAACCGTCGAAAGACTTTTGCGTCAAGATACAAAATGCGAACAATTCAATGACTCTTCACCTTCAATGTCTGGAAATTTTGGAGGATTTGATGGTATTTCAGTGGTGATATCGCAAGCGAGCAATGTCACTTCTTTCACTTGTTGCGGCGCTGGAAACGAAGAAGACAAAAAACGAGCAGAACAAGTCCATGCAGAAAAGGGACGCAGAAAGCGCCAGCTTCTAAATAAAGTCAACCAGGCTATCTTGGAGGACATGGCTGCAGATATTGAAGAGGACGATGCATCCATTATTTACGACGAAGAAGATATAGTTGAAGATGTGTCAACACTTCATCAACATATAGCTAGATTGGAAGCTAAACTGAGACGTAAAAAATTCCAACGTTCAGCTACTCTCAATGACATCGTAGATATTGACCTAAATGCTCTCTTTGAAACCCTTCTACGCGGAGAAGTCGGAGATGGAGCTAGGAAGCTTGTCAGTCGATTGAAGGAAAGAGTTTGTGTAAATATCCTCGATGATGGTCTATCTGACAAGACTCAAAATCATATTCATGAATTAAATCGAAACGCTGCAGGAGGCAATGACGAAAACAAACACCAGAGAAAGAGAAGCCTGTTTCGAAGACACGAGGATTGGGTAAAAGAGAGAGAGCGGAAACGCTCTGATGCACGATCTCATTTAGAGGAAGAAGCAATGAGTGTAATCACAGGAATACCTGAACTCGCGCATGCGAAGCAATCATGGAGAAAGGCCAAAGAGGCTCACGATGAGGCACTAAAAAAGATAGCCGAGGAAGAAAAAATAAGGAGCAATGAGAAGGAAGCAAAAGAAAAACTTGCAAACGAAATGAAGCTCAAAGAAATCACAGAACTTCAAAATCAAGCAAGATCAAAGTTGCGGTCAATAAAAAGTGATGCTAATAAAGAAGATCAAATGAAACACCTCGCTCTATTATCTAGACCAAGGCAATCAATGGACGATTCAAACGTTATCAGGAAGGAATCTTTGGTCATGGGTATAGACAAAGATTCAAGAGTGCTGACAAGACAACAGTCTAAGCTACCTTCAAAGGCGAACTACTTTGATCCATATAAGACAGCAGGAAAAGCAACCGGCAATACACCGCCCGATACTTTTAGCTCGTCCCAAAGCAATGGTCACTCCGTCTTTCCAGGAAAACGCTTTTCTGACATGGATGATATGGAATTCAAGAAAATGATAAAGAGAATTGGGAAAGCAACTAAAAAATTAAAAGATCCTCATCTGTCAAATGATATACCGATAGAGTTGAAACTAGGTGAACCTGAAAATCTGGCCAAATCGTCTTTTCAAGAGGATGACGTGTGGAAAAGTGGATCATATTGCAGTAGCAATGCGCAATCGGTGTTGATGAAAAGGCTAAACGGTTCTAAAATTGAAGAGTCACCAGGGTCACATCGCAAAGCCATGACACCAAACACTGAAAATTCAATTCACAAGCAGGGAAATGCTAAGTTCCAATCGAAAAAGGAAGAGCCGTACGAAAAATACGAAAGACATTGCCATAATGCTTCAATAGTATCGTTTTTTGATCCAGGCACGTCTTCTACTGAAAATGGCCGGTTTCGAGTACGTGATGCTCGAGGCTTTCTACCCGAGACGATGTCAAAATTCCCATATCAAGCCAAAGCAGGAGAAGAAGGTGTTACACTACTAGTTGGCAAAAAGGGCGATGACGAACTAGTTATTTCCATCATTTTTGATCTGTCTTATTTTGACGAAACTTCTGCTTCAAAGTGGTGGATCGCTCACAAAGAAAGATTTGTGGGCGATAATACTTTTTGATCAGATATTACACAACCAAACATGCAGCATTTCGATCGTTACCAGCAATTTGCAAGAAGAAAATGGGATCGGAGAAAAATTGTAGGTTTTGATACAATTCTAGTGAAATACACAATTTTTAACACCTGATATTAGAGACAGACAAAGGATTACGGATCTACGTGTCCTCGCGAAGCGATTTTGACTGCCGAATAGCTTCTTCTAGTTGGTCGACTAAGTCTGTATCTTCTAGTTGATCAACCAAGTCCATGACTTCGCTAAAGCTACGCATCCGCACATTGGCTGTTATTTGCGTATCAGATTCTAATTTGCCTAGATTCACATCTTGAATGCCAACGATAAGCTTTTCGTTGTTGCTAAAATCAATGCTAGATTGTTCGTCAATATCTGAGCTGAGTGAACCAGCTTCGCAAATCGTTTTCTGGACTTTATGCACTCGTTTCTCCCAGTTCGATCGTATTAACAAATACAGAAGGACTGTTGACGACACAGAATAACCGATAGTCACAGCCGCTACAAGTCCTTGGAGATCAAAATTATATCCATACACGAACACTGCACCAATCGGGACGGTCACAAACTATAGAGTGAAGGAGGGAGAGAGATGCCACAAAATTAGATATCCGTGGCTTGTGAATAAAATAGACCGATTAATATTCAAGATAAGTAAGACTCACCCATCCAGATAGAAAAGTAATCAACATTGCAAGTCGATAGCGACCCTGTGCTCCTATTAAAGACCAGCACACCATTCCAATAGCCATGGTGAGGTTGCTGAGGCACGCCAAGGGGACGAGATTCAGCATCATATTTTGAAGTGTTTCGTCATGGGTGAACCACTTGGGCATCTTATCTTCGCCCAGCACATAGAAAACGAACGTCCAAAACGCTCCAAATATTGTCCCTATAAACACAAGACGGATGCAACGAGAACAAGAAGCAATGAGACCAGACATAATGTTGATCGGAGAAAAAAATTCTCCAGCCATCCTGAATCCCATGCTTTAATAGTTAATCGTCCAAGATCATTAGGCTGCAGAAAGTAGCTATGACAACAATGTCTCTTTGACTTACCCATCGCAAGGGATTTGTACGAAGATATTTTCGCCATCGTCATACGCCCTTTGCCTATGTGATAAGCGCATCTAACCTCAGCAGCACAACAAATCCCTTCCATAGATGCAGCAAAAATGTCTATAACAACAATCAACAGATGTCAGCAACAAACAATATGACTAAATAATAAAGGACAGCATGCAAATCCATCAACAATGACTTACCCCAAAATGTTCTCAAAATTGTCCATGTTGCAACTTCAGCAGGACCCATTTTGGAGGAAAACAGTAAAAGAGCTCCCCACTGTTGGGACGTGTACAGTGAAAAGGATATTATTGAACTAGTTAGAAAATCAGGGACCCAAAGGAGAGTCGATATTGGTATACATACATCATTGTTACACTTACTTGGCTTTCTCGAACTATAGCTCCAAGGGAAAGAGGGATTCCAGTTTTCAGCATTTGCCTCACTGCAACACGATTCTGACGGTAGAGTTGACAGTGTCAGCAAAGTGTGAAATGAAAGAATTTGTAAAGTACGTAGAAAAAGAACTCACTTTCAACGCATTGGTCTTCACCATGCCGTCCCAGCATAAATCCAACCATCCTCTCCACGCAATGAGTGTAATGTTGATAACGATGAATGCAAGAACAATATTTAATCTTACCCAACCAACATCTACCAGACTTGCATTTTCGTCATAGAACAGAGTCAAAGCAATGTATGCTGTCTGTGCAGCGCTCATCATTACTGCGATGATATTTGTGTAGTTGTCAGAGTCAATTACTGATGAGAATTGAAATAGTGATTCATTCAATCCATTAGCAACAGATGCGAGTACTGCTATCGTAGCCCATTGCTGCCCCATTTCGGCCACGCTGCTGCTCATATCCAGCAAAGTCATAACATCATAAGTAAAAATTCCCCATAGAACTACAAACGGGATTCCAATAGCCAGAAAAATGATTTGAGATAGTTGGATATATTGGCCAGCCAGGTGGTAGTTTTCTGCTCCAACGGCATGGGAGCTTAGTGTACAAAGAGCATCAGTGAACCCCTTCAATATTTCATAAGTCAAACTACCCGTACGGAGTGAATCGAGTTTCAAACATATAAATGTCAGCTGCTGCATTAGAATTCAAACATCGCATAATTGTTAAAGGGCACAAGATCTTACCCCACAAAGTATCCGGCGATTGAATAAGCCGCAAGCGCATCCGTCCCAAGTATCGACGAAATAAGAGCAATGTCAATCGCGTCAAATATTTTTACCAAAATCGAAGTGAAGGCGAAAGGTGCCATTAAATTTAGAATTCTCCGAGATTCATTGTCAAGTCTTAAGATTCTTGACACATTCTTCCATGCTTCCTTAATACTAGCAGGTTGATAAATTGCACGTGGGCCACAACACAATTCTGAAACATAAGATCCTTCCATTTTTGTTAGATTCTCAGCCGAACTATGTGTTGGATTTGATGCGCTATTCTCAGAAAAATTTGATATGTCCCCTACTGAGTCCTCATCGAAGTTATCATACCAGTCAGTCCTGAGCATACCCCCCAAACCAGAATTGATTTGTTCGCCCTCCGTAATGGTATCTCTCATGACACTGAACGAAATTGATTTCAACGGTGGGGGTTCATATCGCGATGCTTTGATGTGATTTGCTTTGTCACCCAACTTCTTCTTCTTCCTTGCTTCTCCAGCAAGATCTCGTTTTTCCTCCCTCATCATTTGCGATTCTGAAAAGATTAAATGACGACGATTTTTCCTTGGTCCGTAGAATCCACCGTCAAGGATTCTGGTACTAGGAATTTTTTTCTGCTCAGTGTGAGTTAAATTTTTGTGAATTATGAGCGGGGACACTTTAGTTATGGATTTGATAACTTTTTTAATCTTTTTTCTGTGACAAGATAAAAGTGAAAAGATTCAAATAAAGTTGAGAAAATACTATCCGAAAATGCGCTGCATATAATGAGATAAAAGCTCACCTTCTTGATTTCTTTCTGTTCTGCCTCTCCTTTCTAGGCGACGAATCAGATAATGAACTGTCGGAAGTCATTATTGATAGTTGCCTCACCATAGTGTCCGGTTGTCCTGAACGCTTTCTTTTCTTCTGAAATATATCAGATTTTCTTGATTTTTTTTGCAATGACTTGGTAGATATTACTTTTGAATCCTCATCAGGATCGCAAGCCAGTTCATTGATTGGAATTGAATCCGATTTGACTTCCGACCCCAGGCAGCAAAAGTTTGTTGCGATTTCTCCATCCGCTGTGATACCATTGTCCTGAGTGAGCGAAATGTCGTCATCGACTAAGTGCTTCTCAATATTCTCGAAAAATGATAAATTGTCGTCCTCCTCAAATCCTAAATTTCCTAAGGTGCAGTCTAAAACCATGCAGTTCCCGCACGACGACCAAGGAGTAGCTGTTGTTGTCTCAGTCGTACTCGGCACTTCAATTTTAATTTCTTGGATAGGCGTTGTCGTCGCAGTCGCACCCGACCCTTCGATTTTAACTTCTTGGATCGCGTCGTCTTCCTCTTGCTTGCCACAATCTTGATTTTGTTTCAATTTCCTCGCCTTGCGTAATTTCGAACGCTTATTGCCAATAGCAACAAAGAACGGTAGCAGCGCGGTAGAGGCAATGCAAAATGACAATGTGGCGATAAAGAGAGATGAACCTGGATGGACTGTGGTCTCGACGTAATCGTCGAAGCCGCCGTTGAACTCAGTCGAGTTGTCGTATTGTAAACTGCGGTGAAAATCACAACCAACATCGCCTTCATTGCAGCTGCTGCCGCCATTAATGTCCATTTTCAGTCTGCGGTGTAGGTAAAGTTGCAATTAATCGTGCCATTGATTCTTTTCTTACATTCCTCGTGGTTGTATTATTTGTATTTTGCAACTGGGTGGCAGCGAATCTACTACTAGTACTACTACCCCTCATTTTTGCCATTATTTCTCTCATTGCCTCGGCGGTCCGTTGTTGAGACAGTGTTGAAGAGAGTAGGAGTAGGAGTAGATATGCAGTAGTAGTACCATGGTATGGTACCTTATTGTACATACATTACCAAAAAATGTGCTGAGCACAACATAAAAATAATAATCTGAAGCATTGCTAGGGTACATAATAATACGATATTGTACCTCTCTCTAGAGAGAGAGAGAGAGTATCGTAGGGTAAAAAATAAAAATGTACAACATCACCGGTATTAACTTCGCCGTGAGAACCTTGTACATTACTCTACATACAAAACAATGTCTTGATCGTAGGAGTAAGAAATAAAAATGTACATACGATATTGTACGACATCCCAACGCCCAACGGTGCGATAATATGCTATTTGCAGTCGCTCGACTTTAGACCAAAAAAAGAAGTACGGACAGACGAGGTGGGCACAGAATTAGTGCTAGGAACTTTCTACATTTTCAAACCTGGGCGGAAATTCCGAGTGGAAGTTCCGAAAGTCCCAAACGGAACTTCCGTTATTAACCTCCAGCGCACAGGCGTACTCAGAGTAGTACTCAGCG